>JAMKCH010029509.1:0-38903 GCA_023653785.1 Ophioderma brevispina
TCACTATGTGTCATGTGTCTTCAAAGCCTAGTGGACTTGTCCATGATGGTCTTGATGGCGTGTTTACACTGGTTAGAAATACTCATACTTACAATACAAGGAGCTCTCAAGGTTACATGCTCTAATTACAACCTGAAACCGAAGCGGAAGCGTTCTCCTGTCAGGGGTGCCAAAGAGTGGAATAATCTTCAAACCAAATCTGAAATATCCCTACCGCAGCACTTCAGTTTTTAAAATAGTTTTAATGTGTAATATGTAAATATCTACTGATTATTTTCCTTTTGGAATCTGCAATATACTCATTATAATCATCAATAAACTTGTATGTTATTTAGTATATTTTATATTTTGATACTCTGAGTCAGTTAAGCACCAGTCCTATTTTTACATTTTTGTGAATTTTAATGCTAGAGGGTTTTATTATGTATTTAGTCCTGGATGTATATGGGATGAAATAAAAATTTTGAAACATGAACAGTAGTAAATCTTAAAGATTTTGTAATTATTTCAATATTTTGATTGTTGGTAATAAAAAAAAATTCCCTCTTTTAATATACCATATATTAGTGGTGCTACTTGTTAGTTAAAGTTGATCTAGGTATTAATGTGATAATTTTTTAAATATGGTTAATGGATTTGTTACAGTCTAAGTTATCCAAGTTATATGTATTGAGTGGTTATCATATAGTTTGTTGTAATTTAATTATAATTAATCTGTTATAATTGTGATGTTTGAGGTTATTTTTTAATGTGACCCCTGGGCTCATGGAAGAACAGAGGATATCGTATAACATCCCACGAATGAGTAACCCAGGCAAAGAAGAAATAAA
Organism: Ophioderma brevispina; assembly: GCA_023653785.1. Taxonomy (NCBI): domain Eukaryota; kingdom Metazoa; phylum Echinodermata; class Ophiuroidea; order Amphilepidida; family Ophiodermatidae; genus Ophioderma; species Ophioderma brevispina. The sequence goes on from JAMKCH010029509.1 coordinate 831, forward strand.
ACAAACAAACAAACAAACAAACAAACGGATGTTGAGTGGATTGCCGGCGATCACCGCTTGGAACTTTAATCTAATATAAATTTCTACTATATCGATAATATAATCAAGTAACAATATTGCTGTATCAGTATAAATTTAAGATGGAATTAATAACAAAAGTATTTAAAAAGCCTGGTGGGAAATCAAGTATACAATTCTTTGACGAGGGTTTTTCAACATCCGTACTTTATTTTTTGGGTAATACACAAAGTCCATGTCTGCAAACGACGATCAACAATGCAACATTTCTAATTATAGATTATTAATTAATGAAGTTACTTGCATGGTTCGGCACTTGGCATGTTTGAAATGTGGGGATTTAGTACCATTGCCCTTATTTTCGTAAAAATGATTAAAATTCACACATCCGTCACTAGTAATACCACCCGACGCAAATATATTGACCGAATGCGTGAGTTACATAACATGTCAATACTTTACGTAACAAAGAGTTATCTACATTGAAAAAAAAGCAACTGTTGCTTTCCCATATATGACATAAATTGAAAGAGGACAAAAGTTGGCGCAATGTAACTAGCGGCGTCCGCCGCTTCGCGTGGGCTTCCGCTCGCTGAGTAAACAGGGAGCGATCATGACCGGTCACTGAAACAGAAGCGATCACCTTATGAGATGTGAACAACAATGCCTACATCACCGCAGCCTCCCCAGGGCTATCATGATTCAACGACAATTTGGATCATTGGTCGGATGTTCTGCTGGACTCCCCTCAAGATATGGGGTCAGTTGGCATGTGTCTTGCCTGCCAATGAGGCAACGACTATGTGATTAGTACTTCTTGGAAAAAATTACTGCATCACCTAGTACTATGAAGTACCTACGGGAGAATTTCTGACCAAATCACCGATGACAATCATCACATTTTTGTGGTTTTCAAAAAACAAAAACAAAAAAAACAAACAAACAAAAAAAAAAAACAACCAAACCGGATATACTATGGATTTCGTGTACAAAACTTTAGCTCATGGAGGCTCCCTTGCCGACATCCGAATAAATGCTAATTTTGAGTGTGGAGGTTATTATTTGAACAAGTTGCACACTTTTAAGGACTATAAAGACAAGAATAATTGATTGACATGAGGTGCATGAGATGCACCATATTGATGGTAATAACTAATGTACGGGGGGGGGGGGGGGTGCCACTCCCATCTTGGAGGTGTCACCTAAGGAGGCCCATTTTTTGACAATGTCACCCAAAGGACCACATTTTGGAACCGTTTTTTGGTAGATCCTTTTTGGGGGAAATTGTGAAAACTTTTTCACCAAAGCCCCTATTTTTGTGTGAATTTTTTGCACAATTTCTTAAAAAGAACACATATTGGGAAAATTTTGCATATAAAAATTTTGTCACCCGAAAAAAACTATTTTGGGGCATTTTGGCTATCTCTAACCCATCACCCCTATTTGTTTGACTCCTCTGTCACCGAATGCCCCCGGGTTTGGAAGCTCCAAGCCTGACACCATAAGCCATTCATTATGTGATACCGCCCCGCAGGTAACGGGTCGCCGCGTAATTATTCCCCAGTTAATGTTTGCTACAACACAATTATACTGACGATACACCATGTCACAGGGTACACGTTTACAACATGTAACAACGATTCAAACGTGGCAACGGGTTTGCTTTGAAATCGGCAAGCGACACACACATGCTTACACTTGAAAGCATGACATAAAATGATGCAAGCAAAATTTAAATGCCCATTAAACCTAGGGTTTGTCCACCACCAAAAACAAAACTGTCATGTATAGAACATTATTTTTACATCAAAGGTTGACAAAAAATCTGTCGGGACACCACCCTCTAGTATTTTTTTGTAAAAAAATGGTTTAAAGTTGCAGCAAAATTTCGCATTTTTGCATTTGCGATGATCAAACTCGTGAGGGGATATGGGTTGCCTGCAAAGTCGAAATTATAATCAACGACAGCATTTTTTGTTGTCTCAGCTAGAGTTCACGCAGGCGGGCGGTTTAAGCTGTTTACCCTAAATTTGGGAAGTAATATTTACCGTAAAATTCAAAATGGTTGATCTAAGAACAGTTCTAGAAGGCGGTATAAGATTGATCGTTGGGTTGAATTAGAATGGTGCGTGTTTGACGTGCTTTCTTACAAGCCTGAAGGCCCTCCTTATGGGACGTTGGTGTACGTAAAATCACATCAGCCGAGGACCCAATATGGCATTTGTCGTAGAGTTAAATCATTGAAAAGTTGAAGAATGCTGTGGTTAGTATCTTGTAAGTATGAATGTGTTTATCTACAAAGGTCGTAAAGTGACGATCAAGTAGTTTGGAATTTCACTGTAGGAAAATTTGGTGCCAGGAAGAATTGGACGAAAAGGAAACACCTGGTTTGTGAATTTTAGGAGGAAATACTGACTGGAGTAAGAAGGTTGTGCTGTTTTGATCGATTGGCTAGGAACAAAAGAATCGAAACAGGTGTCCTGTACCGTAATGCAGCCCATTCAATTTTAATGTTGCGTAAACCTTGGGAATAATATTGGATATACCAATAATTAATGGTTGACAATAACATAGGTTTCTGATTGATCCTGTTGAACAAAGTTCCATACGGTTGATGGCGTAAACATGCAACCTTTATGGTCTTGCCGGTTTTGTTTTTATCCCCTGGCTTGAACTTGAAAGTAGAGGGGGATATTGCGACGGGCGCGAATTGTCCGTATGTGTATGTATGTGTGTTTGTTCCAGTTTGGTTAGGTTTTGTTAGGTTTCGTTTTTGGCGTCTCTTTGAAAAGTTTTTTAAAGTCCGATTTAAACCAGACTTGGGTTAAGGTGCAATAAGGGTCCCCCATATGTGGATGATGTCAAAGGTCATGGACAAAGGTCAAAGGTCACTGGGTATGTTTCAAATTGCCATCTTGCCAGGGGGATGACGCACGTTTATTGCAGTATTTTTGAGATATTGTTTTGTTTCTTCCTGAAGATCGGGAGTTATGTATCGCCTTTTGATTTTTTTTAATATGTTGTTAATTGGATCTCTCGTGAGGATCTGATATGTGGATGTTGTATTGCAGTAAGATGTCTTCTACCTTTCAATGTAATCATTTCTCTTCTCTCATTACAATTGCACCGCACTTATCGGCAGGTTTTATCACTAGACTAGAGTTCTTACGGAGTTGTCTAAGAGACTGTTGTTCACCTTATTGATATTGTCTTTTCTGCGCCTTGCATGATTGTGGCCTTCTCAACACTTGAATCAGACTCTCATGAAGAATTGAAGAAGTGACAATACAGTTTTTTTGATGTAAGAGCTTTTTTACGGAAATATTTGATATATCAGAAGTTCTTATTGTTTTCATTTGAAAAGAAATGAGAAAAGAGATTTGCTCACCACAAAAACAGACATCAATACTATATAAAACCGCCCACGGGTAAGAAATTGCCCAATGTGAAAGCATTTCAATATGCCTGACCTAGCTTCGATGACATCTAATTCAGGGCACGAACTCATTTAATGGAGGGAAGGAAAAATATATTATCAGAAGACGAGAATCCGTTTGTGAGCAATAAATGAGAAACTCTTTTTCCCCATGGATTAAGGGTTGAAGAATAATGGATCTGATTAACGACCATATTATTTACTTACTGGTATTTGTATACATTTGAAATTTAAATATTATGATCAAGCAACCAATTTTAAATTTATTTTTGAATATTGTGGGTTAAATTTAAGTTATCTTATAATGATTAAAGTTTTTATTATTTTTTAAAACTGAGTAATCAACTATGAACTCAAGTCCATTGTCTTACACTCACATTTTCAATACTCACCAATCTTAGTACTCTATTCAAACCATTCACTTTGTATACATCATGTCTCAATGATCACCATACCACACTATCATGTTCAAATGAATGCTCTTCTTGTAGAGACCTACTTCTTCACACACCACTATGCCCCTACACCATGGAGTGAGTAGTAGTTAGAGTAGGCAGTAAATGATGACCATTAACAAAATTGGTTGTTTATAGACGAACTTTTATGATTGTAACTAAATGCATTGGTTTTGTGGATATATCACAAGACATACATGGTATGTTTTTCCCCGCACAAACAACTCAAAATGTGTTTCAATATGTAAAATTCCTCTCTGAAGCTGACCGCATATTATAGAAAATTTACTGTTACATTAATAGACCATTAACATCCTACGTCACTTTGTTGCCTGCCTGCGAATCCATGCATGCGAATCGCTTATGGTACCATAGTATTAAAACTCTTACGATACATGCCCAGTGGGTAACAGTCAGGCAGCATCATTATTTCAACTCCTAGATACCAGGCTAGGCCCAACATGTTTACAAACATTGCGGTTAAACCTGGGTCTATATTTTTAAAAGATTAAAAGGTTGGTCCTGGTCGATTACATTTATTCCAATCTACTGCACCTTTCTTTCTCAGTTGAAATCAAGTTACATGGATTAAAAATGATATAATACACTTAATGTGATGATTTTTTTCGGGTAAGTCTTTCACGACCAAAATGGATCTTTAACAATTTTGAATAATTATTGTTAATAATATTATTATCGTTGCATTGTGTTGGTTGTGTATTTTAGATTGATGAAGAACAAGTAGTTTGAAAGCTCAATAAAATGTACAGGATTGATACCAATCTTCGTATCATTCTACACGCACATCCTATTTTCTACGAAGAGGTTCTCGTAATAGGTTTGGAAAAAATAACTCCATTTCTCTCATTTGTTTTGCTAAATCACTACGTGATTTGCCGGAATTCGAAACATCGAAAAAACATCAAAAATCAGATTTGTGCGTTGTGTAACAAGTACAGGTGTTCTACATAACCTGCAAATGACATGGACAGACAGGAAGGGCAACCTAATAAGGACAAAATAGAATTATTTATCATTACTGTCCCTACGGACACTTACTTATCAACGTAATGAATGAAATGTTCACATCTGTGAACAATTGCCGTTTCGTCTTTTTCTATGAATTCTTCAGTTGGAAAAAGCGTAAATATGAGAAATATAATTAATAATATACAGTCTTTATATAGCGCCTATGCAGAGGCCTCTAGGCGCTTTTACATAGAATGGAGCAATTTAAAAAAAGATTAATAGACAAATACAAAAATAGAATAAAATTTAATGTTAAAACAACAATGAATACATCAATAGGACACAATTTCAAAATAACTTTAAAGTTAAGTAGAAATTCGAACATATATATGTGGACAACAGATAGAGAGAAAGACACCCCTGTGCGTCCATATAAGAACATATGGGGATTACACCTGAATCGTCAGCTGTGAGGATCTGTGTTGTTGTAATGTACCCCAAAGAGACATCGGTTTTTTATACAGATTTATCCTTCACTTTAAGGTATTCCTGCAATGTTCCAATAGTTTGACTCTCTATTCACGGATAGTGTCTTTAATCTATAAACTGCGCGTTTATCGTTGTGAAATGTGAAGAAATAATAGAAGTATCAGCTGTTGTAGTTTGTAACAATTCATTACCTATTTGCACAAACAGTTTGACCTTTACAAACTTTATTAATGTATAGACAGACAAAGCCCGGTTTTTCTGGAAAGGAAATCCCCTTTCTCTGACACACTTTCTTTAACCCTTTCAACTCTGATCAGTAGAGTAAACAGGCGGAGGGGGGCACCACAGAGAGCTTCAACGGGGGGAAAAAAACTTGCAAATCATCTAATGAGCCATTGGTAAGGATGAAAATGTTAATGTATTCCTTAAAAACAAAGCTCAAGAATGGAGATCTGGGACAAAATACATTTGGTATGGCGCGCCATTGCTTCTATTCGTTCTCGAATTTTGGCGAGGTATCTTGTTAAAAACAGCGTAATATTTGAAGGTGGACTGGTAGGGCAAATCTTGGAGTCCCCCCCCCATCCATATTCATTTTTATTTTTGGTGGCAACAATTACCATAAGTTTACAAGTTGGTGTTTTAAGCTGGCTTGAAGACATTCTATCGCCTGAAAATATGTCTCCCAATGCTTTGTCGCACACAAAAGTAGCTAATTTTTTAATAACTCTGCCCCCCGCTGCTCCGTTGTTTATGCGATACATTAGGTACCCGTTTTTGGAGTTCCTGTGACAATGATCAATCCCCCCGCTTGGCATTTTATGTAACTCCCATTCTCCACCCGTCAGTGTAGTTCTGCCATAAAATACACATCTGTTACTGGTACAACCTGTTAAAGAAAAATGTGGAGTTATGCTTAGCAGAACTAAACAGTCCAGTCGGGAGGTCACGGGCAACATGAATTATTCTTGTACAAGAGAGAGCAATTGAAATCGCCCGTCTTCAAGAGTGGTTGAATGGACGCTCTGGAAAAGGTTCCGGAGGAGGTGGGTCTATAACTGAATATTATTATAAAACATGTATTATTGTTGGGGAAGTAATACCTCAAATTGGTGAAATATGATTTGAAAGAGCGATTGGGGACGGTAAAAAATAACGAATTCTTTATGGACTAATTTCATCAGGTTTTCGTGGGATTCTCCGAGTTTCCCATCTGCATGTAAAGTCGAGTTGTTCTTAGCAATACATCTTTCTGGTATTGCGGTTTTTTGCATTCCACACTTCTTCTTTTGGCGTATCCACAGGCATGGTAATGATGTGTTCTGGGTCAGGGAGTTTAATAGCTAATGTGTGCTATCCGGGGCGCCAGCGTGTTTGTCATGATACGGACGCTACTAACGTCAGGGGTTTTCAACCTATCTTTATTTGACATGACTGCTTTTGAGGATACATGTACAATGGTGCTCTCTGTTTTTTTTCCACGGGACCACGGCCTTAACGTCCCCCGAAGGCCGGGATGCTTTCATGAATCATTTGCACTATTCCAAGTGAACCATGGAGGGAGAGCGGTATTACTGTGTTTAATCAATCGCTGGTATACAGATTCAAATCCAGATTTAGAGTACCCGAATAAACCCAGCAAGTGCACGACCCCACAGGGATTCGAACACGGGATTTGTTGGAAATTTGAGCCACAGCAAGCACCCTAACCGCCTGGCCACGCTCTCCCGCTCTGAATTCACACGGAAGATAAGGAATTTGCAGGCCAGTGAGTGAAACAACCAAATTCATGGAGGGCAACATTGGTTCCAGTGGATACAACGACGACTCATGACCCAAAGTTCCTGGGGTTCGAGTCCCGTTGAGGCCAATGTGTGGTGCTCTTGGGCAAGGCAACTTTACCTCGCTTGCCCTCTCCCCCAGGTGCAAAATGGGGAGTGTCAGGAATATAGTGTCCATTGAGCGGCGACCAAAGGTATGAGTATTCCTTGGGCATTGTACGGCAGCGACAATATTCTAGTGGCAGCGGAATACCTGTAAAGCGCTTTGATAATGTGAAAGGCGCTATATCAATGTCGACATTTATTCAACTTTTGAAAGTTTTTCAAACCTCAGGAAACACTTCTTGCCAATTGGTCAGAATAGATATTTTGAGTCAATCAGCAACATGATAGAATGGTTGTAGGGCTGATGAAGATGGGCTAGAGCTTCAAATATTGGACGATTATTTCAATTGGTTATGGCAATACATTTAGATTGCAATAGCCCAATCAGAAATGATGTGTGTGCAAAATAATAACAGTTACGAAACAAAGGATTCAAATCCCCCCACAACAATTTCCCATTCTGTCATACTGAATTGGTTTACTTTGCTTAGACGATGTGAAAGCATATACAACGACCGAGGTTTAGGTAGCATAATATGGATGACCGAAGTTAAGTTACTTATTAAAAAGTAATGATCAATTTAATGGTTCGTAGCATCTCTTTTGTCTGTATCAAGGAGCGGGACTCGGTGTGGCCGTATGGCAGGCCGGCCCATTTGTTCCAGGCTACTACCCTCTGACCCAGTCAGCCGATAAGTTCTTATGTAAGTGAGATATGTTTACATCCCTGTTACATAGCTATTTGTATTGTATCCTGACATGTCTTATGCTAACTCTTGCTGAATCCTGTTTTGTTAACATTCAGTGCAAAAGGTGCCAAAAACATGTTTAAACGGGGGGGGGGGGTGTACTGCCAACATTTTCAACGAAATAATGATTTTTCTCAATTTGCTCTCCATAATGATATTCTAGGACCTTGAAAGAATGTTATGCTATACTACTCGTAGTTTTATATTGATATTTACCACCGAGAAATGAAAACACAGAAAGCAATGCGCTTATGAATGTGGCGCACATGGCCAGGAGTTAGTCTCCTATATTTCCAATTCCAATCAAAGGGATTCCAAATATTTCTGTATCCAATTCAGTTTCTTTCCAATTCCAACAAAAAAGCACCAGCGACCAGTAAATGTACTAAACCACTGAGTTCCCACTCTTCAGCAAATTTGCTCAAGAAGGTACCGCGGAATAAACTGGCCTAACTTCACATCGGAAGTTAGTCCTGTCATAATCCGAATGCACACTGCGACCATTAATATATATAAGCCGATGGCCCACTCCCCAGCGATTTGCCAAGAAGGTACCGATCACTAATATAACCTAACTTCACACTTGAAGTACCAATTAGATCATTATGGAATGCATACAGATTTACAACTACAGTAGTTTAAGCAAATGCGCAATTTGCTAAAGGAAAAACGTCCTATCCACTACCTAACTTTAGTTAACCATCAATTTCATTTGTTAATAAGTTCCATTTATGAGAAGGTCTTCAGGTTCCAAATCCTATAAATGACCCATTCCTTAAATTCCAGCACCAAACAAGGATTCAACATAACGTAAGATAAAACAACCTCCCAAAATTCTAATTACAAAAAAACAAAAGTCCAATATGTTAAAAGTGCATAAGCAAAAGATGCCAATAAACCAATAATAAAATTAATTGAGGGGAAATTAAAGGACCTTCTGTGGTCTCCCACATCCTGGGGGGGGGGGATTGTATAATTGTCCACAAGCCCAGAAGGGCGACTAAATTCCCCTTGTACAAATAGCGACGTTGTGTGAATTTCAGGAAAAGAGGGCAGCTTCCCGAAATACCAACACCCTGAGTGGTGTGGAAGCCAAAAAGGCGTGAAGCACGATTTGGTTCCCTTACAATCGGTAACCAGGCTACCCAAAGGGATCAGAAAGCATTTCCTGGTGTTAAACCAGTTTATTGCGTTTTCAAAAACTTTAATTATCGTAAATTTAGTCGAATGTCTTTGCCTCAAACACACAAAGTACAAACCAGAGGAAAAAATGAAGCCTGCCAGCCAGGAAGCACCGTCCTAAATCCACCAGAAGCTCACAGCAGATCTTGATGTGCTAAGTCACTTTATGATGTTTACACTGTGGTGCTTGAGGAGCATGTAAGTCCAAGGCTGAAGCCCTTGACACCCTACATATTGAAATAAAGCATGCTGGGCCTGGGAGGCCCTGAGGAGCTGACTGCTGTATGACGTCACACCATCTTATAGAATCAAAGGTGAAACAACTGAAGAGGACCTTGACATGGTTTCGCACTTTAGTTCTCTAATTCGCAAGCTCAGTTCAGACTCACACTAACCTGATGAACCCTTTATTCAATCACAAGATAGGCAGACACCATACCCATCCAGACGGACCTTTCAATATAGAGGAGCTTCAGATCTGCCGGAAGAACTGAATAACACCAAGACAATGGTCCCGACAACATTCCTGTAGTAATTTGGAAGAATCCACTATTCCATGATCAACTGTTAGATTTTGTATAACACCTACATGGGAAACAAAACAGCTGCCTTATCAACATATTTCAATCCTTACCCAAAGAAAGGCGACTCCAAACAAACCCCCAAAATCAGAGGAATCACACTTGTCACCACTGGCCTCTAAAGATCTACAAATCCATGCTGCTTGACAGAATCACTCCTCACATAGATCCCATTCTCAGACGGAACCAGAATGGTTTTCGTAAAGGCAGATCAACGCTACTCCAGATATTTGCCCTCAGAAGGATAATAGAAGAGTTGAGAATTTTCAAGAGAAAAGCCTCAATTGGTTTGTAGATTTTTTCAGGCTTTTGACAGTGTAAACCAGGGAATGTAAGGCGCATATTATCGCAATACGGGGTACGAGATGAGGACTGTGAAGGCGGATTGCCGGTGATTAGCTTTGTGCAAACCATGGTTGGGCCCACAAAGGGGTTCCTACAACTACTGGAATCATCCAAGGAGATACTCTTGCTCCCTATCCTTGTGTCGTGGTTGATTACATCATCAGACAGAGTCTTGAAATCATGAACGACAAAGGATCTCACCATCAAACCAAGCGTTCTAGACGTCACCAAAGTCAGTATCGCAAGACCTTGCTACGCAGGATTGATCTAGCCTCTAACAGATTATCTGATATGCGGGTGACAAATCTACTAACAGCACTCGAGAATGCTGCGGACAAAGTCGGCCTACATGAAATGCCAAGAAGACGGAGTATATGAACGTCAACGAGGAAGTTGAATCATTACCTATCTGCAGCATACAGATGGTAGCCAACTAAAAGAGGTCAAGGACTTAAAGTATCAGGGATCCTATGTGCCGACAGCAAGAAAGACTTCCCGTCGCGGAAAAGGTGGACAAAGCTTGGAATGCCTGCAATAACTACACCACTTATGGCAATCCGGTATCTCCATTAACCAAGCTGAAATTCTTGAGAGCCTGTGTAGAGTTATCCTGTTATATGGCATCTGGGACCTGGACCATGAAGAAAGAAAGAACCAAAGGATAGACTGGATGGAACATAACCAAAAATTCTTATGCGAGTTCCAAAACATATCTGGCGGGAGCACAAGACCAAGCACATATATGAGATATCCCTCCAATTCATTCTGTTGTCCAACGCCGTGTACGATTTGCTGGTCATGTATTCGTGCGATTGATCTCAAGTAGTCTCAGACGTAAATGTTGGAAGTTTACCATGCCAAAAAAGGGGTCGTCCGCCCCTTCAATACATGATGTGTGCTCGTACATCAGAGGATCCATCTGACACCCCAACTTAATGACAAAACAGGGACATTTGGCGCGTACATGGTGAACAGCATCTCGGTTTGCGGCCGTTAGGATAAATAGATTAGTTCGAATTTAATAAATATCAGGCATTTTTTTTTCAAATTCCAAAATGTCCATTTTGTCTATAAAATTGCTGTTTTTAGGTCATATCAAACCGTTATTACTGTTCTTTGTGAAAAAACAGACACTAACAGTCACCTTTTGTAAGTGGTCGTGAAGATGGCCATTTCGGACCGTTTTTGTTTGGATAGTAAAAAGTCGGGACCCGCATAGTTATTAGGTAAACAAGAAGAAAAAAACCGTCAAACACGGCGCGTTAAGTAACCACTTAAAGGTTTTTTTTTCTATAAACCATTTACAATACAAACGGTTTGAAATGAAAAACAAAATGAATTTGATTGAAAATAGGGGGCGCGATTTGTTTAAAACTCCTAAGTGCCATTGTTTTTAATCCCGTGAGAAAATCCCTTGTTTAATCGGGATATTCTATGGGAACTACACTGATGTAGGATGCAAGATTCCATTTAAAGATGGTTATTCTCCTGATGGATTATTCTTCCCAAGTACATTCTCTAATTTGTCGGCATGTCTATGGATTGAAACATGTGAAATGAGTAATTGATATAGAGTGCAATCTTCAATCTTCAATAGTTGACTCCTAAAAAGATTGCTTGTCCCAAGGATGAGTTTACTTGATGCTCACCCAAATGTGCAGATGTGCAATCAATGTACATAATTAACTAAACGTGAAGTAAAAACAGCTCAGCTGAATTAGATGGACCTGAGGAATGGCAGTAGGGCTGCATGACCTTAACTGCCGGCAGAGCCACTGTGTGGAAGGTGAGTGATAGATCCGAGGGCGCCTATTCCAAATGGGTATTGTACGGACAAAAAATGAATATTTATAGGTATTACGACTTGTTAAAATTGGATGATAAGGACAGAGGTGACTGGATCTTATCTGGTTGGATATTTGCCTTGATGTTTCATGGAAAAAATGATGTGACTAGACCATAGTGGATGTTTGTAAAAACACCTTGCAACTGAGCCATAACCATTCTGTAGCTAATGGTTCTAATTCAGCTTTTCCAGCCAATGGTGTGCACAGGTTAGGCACAGAATTGTTTCATAGCGCCATGTTGGATTTTAACTAAAAGGCAACATTTTTACTAGATTTTTCTGCTTTTTTAACAAGGGGACAAATTTGCTTCAAATTTTTCAGTCTATAGTAATTGTATACACTTATCTTTCATATATAAGAAATGTTAATACAGGCTTCAACTATTTATCATTCTGACCATTGTTTGTAATACACTATATACATCATGGCCGCCAGGATGGATTTTCAGCTGATTTCAGTCAATTCCCCAGTTTTGTGCATTTTTAAAACCAAGGGACAATTTTGTCTTCAAGTTTGAGTTTTAAGCAATTATTTTACAATTATCTTTCATTATAAGACATGTTAATCGCATGGCTTCGATTAATTATCTTTTTCTGTGATTAGTGATACAAATGGGGTGGGACGTACCTTGTTACACCAACAGCTGTGTGTGAACATCGCCACGTCTGTCAAATTCGAATGCATATGATCGCACAGCATTGGCGTGGACAATCTCAAGGGACTTTGTCACAACGGTATACGGACTCCAAGCAGCAGCAGCATATTCCAGCTGTTGGTCTTACATGTGCTTGGGTATGCTTTTAATTTAACATCGATGGAGCATGGCAAGTCCCGTAGATTTCGCGTATAAGGCCGAGTGTAGCAAGAGCTTTGGAAGTATTGCATATTGATGTCTGATGATAGTAACTAGCAAATTGTAACTCCCAGATACTATGGCGATCTGTATGCTCAATAACTGACCCAGCTTTTATAGCAAAATAAGGATGGAGACTTTTACGTGTTATAGAAAGATGCTGGGCCTTGGAGGCGTTAAATGAAATGTGCCAGTGTCTGGCCCATTTGAAACTTTGCCTGAGATCATTTTGAAGAATGGTCATGATAATTCTGGCCCTTGATTTCCCGGGTAGAGGATATACATCTGCACATAATCTATGGGTGGATTTCAGTCCTTCGGCAATGTCATTAATATAGTAAGAGAAAAGAGGTCGGCCCCAAAATTAACCTGTGGCACACCAGATCTAACTTGGGCCCACGACGAAAACAAGAACCAAAGCACAGATATATGGAGATATCCCTCCAAGTCATCTTCTGTTGCCAACGAACGCCGTGTACGATTTGCTGGTCAGCTGTCATCGTTGCGATTGATCAGTAAGTTCTCAACGTGTCACATGTTGGAAGTTACCATGCCAAAAAAGGGGTCGTCGCCCCTTCACTACATTGATGTGATTGCTCGTACACTCCAGCAGGATCCATCTGACATCCCCACTTAATGACAAACAGGAACATTTGGCGCTACATGTGACCCATCTCGGGTTGCGGGCCGTTAGTAATAGATTAGTCGAATTTAAAAACCATAATCAGCATTTTTTTGTTTCAAATTCACACTGTCCAGTTTGTCTCTAAATTGCTAGGTTTAGGTTAAGGGGGTCATATCAACACCTTAATTCCGGTTCGTTGTGAAAAACAGACACACGAAAGCATTTTAAGTGTCTTGAAGAGCCATTTACGACCGTTTTTGTTGGATAGTAAAAGTCGGATCCCGACTTTTAATAGTAAACGAATGAGAAAAAACTCGTCAAACCGGCGCGTTAAGCTTAAAACCACTTAAGGGGTGTGTTTTGTACGATAAACCATTTACAATACACGGTGAAAAACAAAATGGCAATTTGATGAAAAATTAGGGGGCGGGCGATTTTGGTTTACAAATCCCTCAATTCCCTTGTTTATAATCCCTTGAAAATGCCCTTGTTTAAATCGGATATGCTATAGAACTACAACACTGATTTTAGGATGTCAAGAGTCCATTTAAAAATGGTTATGAATCCTGATTGTTATTCTTCAAGTAAATTCCTCTAATTGGTCGGCATAGTCTATGGATTAAACATTTTAAAGTGAGTTAATTGATATAGAGTGCAATCTTCAATCTTCAATCTTCAAGTTGCCTTTCCTAACAAGCATTTGCTTTCACGGGAGTTTTAACTTTACAATGTGCAGAGGGTGCAATCAATGTACATAATAACTAAACGTGCAAGTAAAAACAGTTCAGCTGACTTAGATGACTGATGAATGGTAGTAGGCTGCATGACCCTTAACTGCCGGCAGAGCCACTGTGTGGAAAGTGGTGATAGATGGTGTTGTTACTGCATCCGAGGGTAGCCTATTCCAAAGGGTATTGTACCGGGGACAAGAAGGCGGATAGGTATTCGTGGAGTTGACGACTTGCTAAAAGTGGGATGGTAACGGAGATTGGTGACTGGATCTTCCCTCGCCTCGCTGGGGGATGCAACTTGAATTTTTTGATGTAAAACGATGTTGACAGACCATAGTTGATTTTTTGTAAAACATCAGTGCCCTGACCGAGAAGCGCTGTCTGGTGCTAAATGTCAAAGTTCAGCTTTTTTTCAGCAATGGTGTGCATTCGCACGTCTGTCCAAATCACTGCAAATGAATCGCACAGCCGGTGGCGTTGGACGATCTCAAGGGACTTTTTTGTCAACAACAAATCGGTGATAGAAGAGCTCCAAGCAGCATAGCATATTCATCTGTGGGCTTAACAAGGTCCTTGGTATGCTTGTGTAATTTAATAACATCCATTGTCGCAATGGTGCCGGTGAGAGTTCTGCGTATAATGCCGAGTGTAGCAGAGCTGGTTTGGAACGGCGGTATTAGCTATATTATTCTGAAGATCTTCACTAGCAATTTGTAACTCCCGAGATGGTACCTTATGGCGATCTGTCTCTCCATAACCGGAACCACGACTTTATAGTCAAATAAGGATGAGACTTTTAACGGTGTTTAATAAAAGATGCTGTCAGTTTTGGAGGCGGTTAAAAATGACCAATCTGGATCTGCCATTTTGTGTGTGTGCTGGTGTCTGCCCATAGTTTAAAACTTTGCTGAATCATTTTGAAGAATGTCATGGACATCTGCCCCCATGTGCATTTCCCCGGTAGTAGGATGGACCTATCTCTGCAAGATAATCGTTATGTGGAGTTCAGGGATCCGGGTGTCGGCAGATGGTTCATTACTAATAAGAGAAAAAATAGTCAGGGCCCCAAACCTAACTGACCCCTGTGCACACCAGATCTAACTTGGGCCCACGACGAACAAGAACCTTACAGTAACCCGCTAACTCGTGTTAGACAGAGAACTTAGCTTGGGAATCGGCACTGAGTGTCTATGCCCTGATGCCATATGAAAGGTGTCATTGGTTGGGGGTGCAACTCGGGTGTGGGACAGTTTGGTCAAAGGCCTTACTCAACCTCCAACAAAGAAGATCGTTTGTTGCCCGGATCTATTTAGGCACCAGCCCGTCATGTAATTGCTTGGCATAATTGTGTTGTCATCACACATGATCTTGTTTCCTCGAAATCCGTGGTGTGGGGTTTGCGACAATAAGGTTATACCATGGCAAGGTGCTTGAATATATGAGACCGGACATATGTTCCCATTAGTTTTACATGAATACATGTTAAACTGACGAGGCCGTATAATGCTCTGCACTGGATTTGGCAACCTTCTTATCAATACCTGTACAGTGCGCCGTCTCCGTCAACAATAAGGTGTGCCGGATTTGAAGATTGGCTAGATATGAGAAGTGAAGCACGGAGCTATCGGGACTGTGGCAATAATCATGGACAGGAAGCAGAGGAGCTATCATGGACGGCATAAGTCATGGAAGCAAATCCCTCGCTGGTATTTCATCGCCGCCAGCCTGCTTTATTGACATTGATTTGTGGTAAGCTGTTTAAATTACACCCCTGCCTAGTGTTCAATGGATCAAGATCAGCAGGCGATGTCAGAAAAAATGATGGACCCTTACTTTGGGATGAAGTGACAAATCCTCAGTAAAAACAGAATGAAAACGTCCCGATTTCAGGCTTCGTGCCTTGTCTTATTGGATGTACAACTTCCACCATCTGATAAAGTGTTGGTATTCCTAACGTTTCCTTCCTTTGTGATCTTATGAGACCCGAACCGCGTTGGGATGATCTCACGATTGGGGCGATGCAACGTCATCCCATAGAATGATGGTAAGACGACGCAAGGTTGGAGGTGACATGGTTAACGATTGGCTTCTTCTTATAGCCTTCCCACAGCTTTTGCGTTGGTTACTCTTGGCTGCTGTATACAACTTTGTCCTTTGTCTGCAAGTCTTTGTGAATGTGTGGTCAAGTCCCAGTGACGGTTGGCGTTAACCCCTTGTGAACATCGTGTGAGGGGTGACATACTTTTCCATGGCTTTTTAGGATGTCCGTCTTTAATGTATGTTTCCGGTTCGCAGTCTCATCGACTGTTCTTTCAATTGGGGTACCGTAGTCAAAAAATACCTCACTTTCGCTTCGCAGATGGGAACATTATACTCTGGGTGGCAGCTTTTCGAACGTTAAACACGTTATGGGGGAGGTTGGTGTTAGTTTGTAGGTTTTAGATTCAAGTCAAATAATACTACCGGAGGGATGGCCCTTACCCTGTTAAGGTGTCGTACGATTTGCTAATGACATTTGTGATTGTAAGTGCAGATTGTATCTAGAAGGCATTAGGGAAGGGGGGTCGAGTTACCAAGTCGGGAACGGTGTGAGTCCAGCTCAAGAAAGAAATCCAAGAAATCAGTGTGCAATTTCTTTCGAGTTACTACTTGCTTTTGGTTCATAGTCAATCCCCATTTTAGTTCTGGGAAGATTTGAATCCCACAATATGAGAGGTATTTGAATTGCCTTTGTTCTTTTCCAATACTTTGGTAAGACTGTCATAAAGATGCTGATGGGGGTCGAATGATGATCACTTGGTGGGCGATAACAGCTACACAAGAAGGTTGTGCTGGTTTTTTAAACCAAATTCCATGATGCCCATAGGGGGAGATATAATTTCACAGGGAACACCCCCCCTGTTACTCAAAAAACTGAACAATGGGGCCGCGTCAAAGGCTATAAACACACCCCCTCCATTCGCATTGCGGTCTTACGCACAACAGTATTCTAGGAAGATGGTATGTGATGGGTAGGATCCTACTTTTGACGCACAACCAAATTTAGAGTCTGGGGAATGGGTTCTGACCAGTGGCCTGGACTGCCACTTCTTCGCCTTCTCCGTTCAGACCATCGCAGTTTATCATAGTTGGGAAGTTATGTATAGGGGTGATTTTTCTCTGTTAGATTGCTGTTGTTGTTTTTGTGGAGTTGAAGTCAATAATTAGGCTCAAATTGGTTCTGTAACGAAGCTCACTGAGTTCAATCAATCAAATGAATTGAAAAGTTACTGCTGGCAAAAAAGTACTGTCGTAACAAGGTATGGTCCACCAGGGTAACCCAGCAACTATACAGATCCAACGATAGATTTTTGAATCGGAAGTTACAACGGATAAAGATTCCCTTTGGGTTAAGACAACGGCACAGACTCTTGTGGGACCATACCTTACCCTCTTGCATTCTATAGGGCCAGAAATTTCGTCTTAATAACCTCATGATCAGAATACCACAAAGTACCCAGGGTTTTGGACCAGAGTTTGACATCTATAACCAGCTATAGAAGAATCAGTAATTATTGTAGCGGATAGGCAAGCATTTTTTAACCATAAGGGTTTCTCATCATTGTTGGGAAAATCGTTTTCTTGCTAGGGGCAAGTGAGGCTAGAGCAACATGCTGATTCTCAGGAGTGCAGTCATTGTGACAAGCGACGACCATAAACCTTCAACAGGCGCCGTATGACATGGTACCTACTATTCACCACATGTAAAACCACAAGTAGCACGAGAACAGCAAAATCTCCGCTAGTATTGTCCTTCCATTCCATGTTTGGGAAACACTCTATAATCCCTGTGTTAGACCCAACAAGCTATCTGCCTGGGGGCAAGATCTTTAACTTGTATCAATATATTGAGGAAATATTGACTCAGAAGTGAAGCACAAATGAGCAAGTCAACAACACAACCCTAGGGGGCATAAATGTTCCAAATTTGCTAATCTTAATCCAACTGCCTGACTGTTATATATGGTATGGAGTGGGGGGTGAAATTTAATATCCGATACAATATGGTAGGTAAATTTTGAATTCAAATAACTTTTAAGAACAAGAATGCTGTGTGTTCAGTGATGATCAGACTGGTAACATGCAATCACATCAAGTAATCAAATGGCTGGGCCGGAGGCATGGCGGGGGAAAATGCACAACCAGCAGAACTGGGTCACCGTCATCAACACCGTCACGGGCTATGTCAATGAAGTCCACACAATATACTATAAGTAATATTACATTGGAAGAGTTGGCCCTTGGTGGTGATATTGGAGCCTCCGAAAATAGTTTTTAGGTTGCATGCCTTTGGAAACAAAGGTACATTAGAGATGGCGAGCAGGGGGGGAGTTTTGGTGTCCTTAAAAAACACGGTGCTGCCGTCCTACAAAAGGTTCACCTTAAAAACTAGAACGCACTGGTACCCCTGTGGGCTATGTTCTAAAAGGGCCAGCTGAAAATACCGAAAATACAACTGCAGTATAATTCCAGGATTTTATCTATGATGATAGAGCGGTTAACAACGGTGTAGTAGGCTTATTAAAAACGAGTCAGAATGGTACAATGGGGGTAGTGTTGTCTATGCTTAGCCACTGATAAAATGTTTTATTAATGGTGGACCAACTGGGTCAACTCCTGGGAATATGATATTATTGGAATTACTACTTATATGCTTCGTCTCTATCCCCCGCCCGGGGGGCCCGGCCCCCCCCGCATTCCCCCCACTAGCCAATTCCCCTCCTCCCCTTCCTTCCCCCCCTTCCCCCTCCCTGTTCCATCCCACACGCCCACTCTTCCTCCACCGCCCCCCCACCCACCCCCGCCGCTACCTCTACCCCCCCCCGACCACCCAAGCAACGAGACGCACCGACCCCCCCCAAATGTCTCCCCGCCCCCACCCCCCCCACCCGTCCCCCCTTTGCACCCCCTGGGTAAACCCCACCAACCACCCCACCGAATCCACGGGGCCAAACCCTCCCCTCTAGTGGATGCCCCTCCCTGCCCTCCCCACGGCCCTACCCCCCCCCCCCACCCCGAGCACCCCCCACATTCAGCGGCCCCCTCCCATTCCCCCCCCCTCACCGCCCCCCCCCCCCCCCCCCCCCGCCCCCCCGTCCGCCCCCCTTCCCCCCCTCCCCCCCCTCCTGTTCCCCTTCTCCTCTCCCTTCTGCGTGTGCGCCCTGCGCCCCTGACGCTTCTCGCGCGGGTTGCCCCTCGGCTTTCTTCAAGTGGCACTCGCAGCGTGCGCCCTGGTCCCTGGGTAAAACAGGGGAGAAGAGGGGCGCAGGCAGAGACAAGAGGACCACAGGTAGAGCTGGGGCAGGGCCTCAGAACTGTCCAGAGGGCTGAGGGGTGACGGAGGAGCAAGAGATCATCACAGGCCCGGCAAGAACAATAGGCGCCGTAGAGATGTAAGTCAAAACCTCAGGTGCAGGAGTGGTTAGTTCGCCCCACATGTTGCTCCACGAACTAAAAAATGCCAAATATTCACGTGTTTTGCAGCCGTGTTGGATCAGGGGCCCTGCGGTCACGGACACAGTTCTGTGTTGCCGTCCCATGTGCCGTTCCAGTTGACAAGAGATTTCCCAAGTGTAGGACGCTCTCAAACAGAAGGGTTTATTTTGATAATTCCTAATCTCCCGGACCATGGTGGGGTTTGTCGGCAACAAGACTCAGACACCCCCTATTAAAATGGCCCCTGGGACGGCCCCGGTCAGAAGTGGAATACGAGAGTAGTCGATTTTGGAATGCCCAACACTCAACAAACCTAAAACATAGAGGAGGCTTTTAATACAGATTGTCCCTAAAAGTTTTGCAAAAGCAGATGACACTTGAAATTTTGGTCCGAAAATTCGTAAGCCGCGCTAACACACGACGGTCCAATACATAGTACAAATAAAGAGCGCCGCTCATTACATGAATGGTGACGGACGTCATCGTTTAGAGCAAGCTTGGGGAGATTTTGGAAATGGGCTGCAATGTAAGTGTTCATGACGAATTCGAGGAGGGCTCATGAGGGTCAAGACTATATGCGCAATGATAATGGGGGGACAAATCCGGGGTATGGTGGTCTAGGGCTAATAGAACTAAAACAGAATTTAAATAAGAATTGTTCCGTGTGTTGATGGTTGGTGTGTTTTATGTGTAGGGGGGGGGACGGTCGGCGGCGCCAGAGTCATCCCGGAAATTGAAGGTTCAAAAGTACTCCTAATAATCGTAATTATGCGCGATATAATGTGACCACTGTGATATTTAACTAGTGTCGGTGTTACTACGACTATAGAATCAATAGTCCTGGCACCACAGTGTCAGTCAAATCATTGCAAGGTGAACATTTAGTTTTCATAAAGTGACAGGTGCCAAAATATGGCATGGGCTAGTGTCGTGCCGTTTCCTGGGGCAGTGGAAACCGATTGAACTGGGAATGCAATGGAATAGGTGATTGCTGATGCAGAATTAGTATGGGCGGGGGGCGGAAACGGCGGGAACGCGTGGTTGGTTGGGCGGGCGGGGGGCGGGCAGGCGGCGGTACAAGGGGTCATGGTTACATGTCACGGGCGTAGCAATGGACACACGAGGCAGTTGTAGAGAGGTTGCATGGTGCTTTTTGTGTATACTAGGGTCAGGATCAACCACCCCGAATGTACTTACCCTGCGCGAATTGCCACGGTGACTAGCCGGTGACGTGGCACTAAATCGTCTATACAGTCCTTCAATAAGAGGTTTGTTTGGTTAACCTATTTCGCCAGAAGATGGAGTATCTCTCTTTTGTCTATAATCAGTGAAAATGCCATGGCAGCGCGCATGGACTAGAGATTAACAATTATGAAGGCGATAAGATCTGAGTGTTTTTTAAATGGGATTTCACAGTTATGTCCGATAGTATTAATATATGCCATAATTTTTTAATATTTAAACCAAACGACCACAATGGTGTACGTGATATAAATCCCAAGTTGTATACAGTATAGAAACCTTCCTGGGACGGATGAATAATGGTAGCATTGTTGTAGTGGTGAGGTCGGTAATGCCTTCTTTTGCCCCGAATCCCACAACGCACTATATCATGATGCGGTCCAATCCCCGCTTGTACAAGGGTTTTAGGTAGTGAAATCGCCACCGGTCATGCCCAGCCAGGCCCCATGCATGCGATTTTTTTTTGCCCGAAATTTGCTGCAAGTTACACACTGACAAATCCTTCCAAATCTTGGTCCAAGATAATGTTCAACGGTAAGCATAACGGTTGCATGTTTGGTGTGAGCCGATTGGGACTCCGTGAGTGAAGAAGTAACTTTAATATGTGGCATCAGATGTTTACTTCAGCCAGAAAATAAATTTCTATATAATCTCTACATAACACAAAACCAGTAATATCACGTGCAACAGATATCCAACTAATTTGCGTGCGCTCAGTTCCTAGACCAGCTCCATCGACAAAACGAGGTTTTGAGCATGATTCGGCTTGACAATAGAGCTCATAGATAATTGACAGAAATCATTTCTATTCTATTAAGTTAAAACGATTTCTTCGTTAATTGAAATCTCAGCTAATCTCAATAACAACCAGGCTAGAATGATATAAACAACATTGCAAACGCGGGCGCAACATGCCTGCCGATCGGAGAGGCAATTCTTACACAAATATACCAGCGTTGTACTAGCATGACCAGGGCCCCGTTGCATTACGTTATGCACCTCTCAGCCACGCTATTGCTGGACTGTAGCTGTATGACAGATCTTTTCCAATACTCCTAATCAAATAATTAACTGGAAGTGCTCAATTCCGAATGATTTAACTTAGATGAAGCTGTTTAAAACACACCTGATTTTCCCGCGGCATCACGTGGACGGGCCAGAACTGGTTGTTTCGCAAGCTTGCCTCTGACAGTACCGTTTTGCCTGTTCCGATTTTCCGTGTACAGGGTGTCTCAGAAAGAACGTTACCCTCCATAAACGGCCATTTTTACTTAATCAATTCTTATCCTTGTTTTAGCTTTATATTATGAAAATATGTAGTTTTGTGAACATATGGTGAAAACAAGAAAGAAAACGGTGAAAAATAACCAAACAATGAGTATTTCCCTAAAAATGATGCAAACGTACTTTGTCCACGGCTAGCATTAGCAGAGGAAACCATGGATGCCAATATCCCCGACATAAAAATGTTTAAGACCCTCCTGGCCAATAATACTCTCAAATTTCAAGGTCCGTTGCTGGCTGGTTTTAGAGTTTATTGTTCAGTTCTCTACGCACGCAGCATTATTTGCGACTGATCGTCCTGTTTGTTGACGATCATGTCTCTCTCCTTGGACTTCTTTGGAACCTTGCCATGCTCCAGAATTTTTTCTCTGTTCTCCTTGATTGCCATCGTACTGGGAACCCTACAATACATTGACGGAAAACGTTTATACCCATTCACGATGAACGATGGTCCTTTACATCCAAGAGTTCAGTAGAATATGCCATTGTAGGAGTTATGCCCCAATGCCATTATTTGGAAAGTGCGCTTTAACCAAATTCATATCTGCATTATGATGGGAGACCGGTGGTATAGGTCACTTAATTCTGCAGAACAAATTAAGTGAATGTTTCAGGTGCTTTTTAGGCATTACATGCGAACAAATTAATTAAATGTAGGACTTATATGTGCCCAAATCCATAAGAATTACAATGTACATGTTTCTATGCTATTGGTAGCCGTGGACAAAGTATGTTTGCATCAATTTTAGGGAAATAGTCATTGTTTGGTTATTTTTTCACCGTTTTCTTTCTTGTTTTCACCATATGTTCAAAAGAGTATATATTTTCATAATATATAGCTAAAACAAGGATAGGAATTGATTAAGTAAGCAAAAATGGCCGTTTCTGGAGGGTAACGTTCTTTCTGAGACACCCTGTATCTAATCATGGATACTGGAAGATTTCTAGACTACAACGAAGGAGCGGGAAACAATATAAAATTCGAAAAACTCAAATACAGGCGCTAAGTAAGACCTACAAGCATAGCAAATATTGTGGCCTTTAGGGTTGTTTTTCTTAGTGAACTTGCGACGCAGTGCACTGCGAAGCAAAGTCCGAGTCCATTTCAGTGCTTGGCCGCTACGCGTTTTCACTGTATTTTTACGTCGTGACAACCCCCCCCCCCCCCCCCAATATCAGAAAACTCGACGTACGGTATTCTTGTACTAGACCGTAGCTTGGATTACCATTTACATCTCGGCCGAAATTGCTGAAAAGCTCACATACAATTGGAATCGTGCTTTGCCGGAAAGTTCGTCTTCATTACTAATTGTCGTAAGTCCGTTGAAGCTCACCCAATCTTTTCCATACCACAAAGGTGTGTTACTAATCTTCGGATCGAGTATCGAGTGAACAATTTCGAGTTTCGAGTTTCGAGTATCGAGTTCGAGTATCGAGTGAAAAACTTCGAGTATAGAGTTTCGAGTATCGAGTTTCGAGTTACGACATTATCGAGTATCGAGTGACAAATTTCGAGTATCGAGTGAAAAAAAGTTCGAGTTTCGAGCTGACAAAGTTCGGGTTTTTCGAGTGACAAACTTCGAGTTTCGAGTGGAAAAAGTTTCGAGTTTCGAGATATCGAGTTTCGATGAAAAAATGTCAAGTATAGAGTAAGTGAGTGAGTATTGGGTGAATTTAAAGGAGGCCTTGCTACTAACCAGAAACAAAGGTATTTGTTGGCCACTTCTTGCATTTTTTAAGGCACTTATATTTTCTATTAGGGACTGCCAAAGAGGAATTTAAGGGCATTCGGTTTATCTAAAAAACATAATAAAATTCAAAAAGCGATCCAGTAGTGAGGATATATCAATAATTTTTCAATCGAAAATCTCACTCGGAAAATGGTCAAAAATGATATTTTCGAGTGTTTCTCGATCTTTTTGAATTCTATCCAAAATTTTTCACTCTAATTCTTTCCTTTTATTGGCAGTAACAGAGATACAGCAGATTTAAAATCCGTTTACTTCATGACAGGCCCAAGACACGTATTATGTTTAAACTGGAAAAGCTAGATTGAGAGAAGTTAGTTTTATGGTCACAAACTCATTGAATCATTGAAGATGGCTGCAAATTTTAAAGATGGGCGAGTTGCTTTCATTGAAGTCTTACGGGCACGTGATAATGTTAAACTGGACTATCATAGTATTGAGAGCAGGTAGCAGGGATTACAAAACAAAAAAAGTTTAGGCGACTTCGCTTACGATAGTATAACTCAGAATCAATACGAAATTCAAGTAAATATCTCAATTTTTCATTACTCGAAAAATCGGCAATTGTCCTAATTTTCGAGTGTCGTAACTCGAAAAACCGGATAAAATGCCAATGTTCGAGTTAAGAAAAATATCAATATTGTGAGTTCCCCCCAAGTCTTGGAAACGTTCTTGCATCCTCAGTTAACAAACTGCAAAGCATTCCTCGGACGGTCTATAGAAATCATGCTATAACTAAAAGGATCAACAATTGGGTGAAATTCATTTATTTTACTTCACTCGAAAATCGGTTATTTTGCCCCTTTTCGAAGATACGGCAACTCGAAAAATCGGTTATTTTTCCATTTCGAGTAGGCACTCGACAAAGGGTGAAAAATGCCTGTTTTCGAGAGTAAGGTTTTCTCGTTCTATGGAATTCTATCGAAGTTCTGTCCATCTCATTTATTTCGTTTGATTGGCAGAAACAAAGGTTTTTGATGAAGATGCAGCACATTTTAGGATGAGGTTGCTTTTCAATTTGACATGGCTTAAGGGCAAGGATAGTTTAACTGGATAGACGAAGGGGCGCCTCCCTTTTTTCTCCCCTTAACCCAATTGTCCTTGTCCTCACCCTCATCCCTCCTTCTCCGCACTCCACCTCCCACCTATCTAGCTCTTCCTTTGTGATTCCTTCTCTTTTTGCCTTCGCCTTTATTGAGAGCAGGCTAGCAGTGAATTACCAAACAAAAAGTAGTTTAGGCGATTCGCTTACGATAGTATAACCAGATCAATACAAAATTAAGGAAATTAAGTTGGCCGAAAATATACAGTGAAGTCTGAGAATGCCGACTCAACCTAAGCAGAAGCAGAAAATACAATTTTTCTTCACTCAAAAAACGCACTTTTCCTCATTTTCGAGTGCTACAGAAAACCGGTAAAAGCCAATGTTCGAGTTAAAAAATTCAATCTTTTGAGTTCCAGCCAAGTCTTGCGAACAGTTCTTGCATCCTCAGTAACCACGGCAAAGCATTCCTCGGACGGATCTACCAGAAATCATCTATAACTAAAAGCGCTCCAACATTGGTGAACCCCCAAAACCATATCACCACTTTTACTCATCGAAATCGGTTATTTTGCCATTTTCGAGTAAAGCAACTCGAAAATCTGTTATTTTTTCCATTTTCGAGTAGAGCCACTCGAAAATGCGGGTGAAAAATGCGGTTTCGAGTAAGGTTTCCGTTCTTATGAATTTTATTCCGAAGTCTTCCATCTCATCTTTCGTTTTTTGGTCAGAAACAAAGGTAGTGATGAAGATGCAGCACATTTTGAGATGAGGTTGCTTTTCATTGACATGGCGTAAGGGCAAGTGATAAGGTTTAACTGGAATATCATGGTATTGAGAGAAGGCTAGCAGTGATTACAACAAAAAGTGTTTAGGCGATTCGCTTACGATAGTATAAATCAGAATCAATACAAAAATTCAAGAAATAAGTGGCGAAATATACAGTGAAGTCTGAGAATTGACACTCAACCTAAGCAGAAGAAGCAGAATATAATCCAATTTTTCTTCACTCAAAAAATACGGCAATTTTCATCATTTCGAGTTTGCTTACAAGAAAAACGGATAAAATGCAAATGGTCGAGTTAAAAAATATAAAAGAGTGTGAGTCCGACAGCAGTGCGAAGGTGTCTTGCAGTGCCTCAGTGAACAAACGGCAAAGCAGGGGGTCAAACGTAAGAGGGGAAACAAATGTGTGGTTGGGAGGGCAAGAGACGATAAAGGGCAAAACAAACAACAATGGTGACGCACAATGGGCACAAAAGGGGGCAAGGGATTTTTTTTGTTTCCAGTCGTCTCATTTCTCCCCCCCTCTCCCACACGGACGGTCTAAGAAATCATGCTATAACTTAAAAGCGACCAACATTGACGAAATCATCATTATTTTTCACTGACAAAAATCGGTTATTTGCCATTTTCGAGTAAGCAACTCGAAAATCGGTTTATTTTTTCCATTTTCGAGTAGGCCATTCGAAAAGGGGGGAAAAATGCCGAGTTTTCGAAATAAGTTTTTCGAGTTCTTCTTTAGGTCTTAGTATTATTTTGTTTTATTGGTCAGAAACAAAGTTATTGATGAAGATGAGCCTTGTTAAGATGCGGTTTGCTTTAATTGACATGGTTTAAGGACACATGATAATTTTTAAAACTGGAATATCCAAGTATTGAGAGCAGGTACCAGGGATAGTACAAACATAAAAAGTGTTTAGGCAATCGCGTCGAGAGTATAACTCACAATCAATACAAATTCAAGAAATATCCAATTTTCATTCACTCAGAAAATCGCCAATTTTCCTCATTTTCCGTTGCTACCGAAAACGACAAATGCCAATTTTCGATCGTTCACAAAGATCCATCTATTGTGAGGTTCCAGCAAGTCTTTTTTTTATTTATTCAACACCTGAAAATGATTCTAAAAACCTGTGTGCCATATAAATATATAACACATTGAATTGGTATCGTCGGGCTTCTGTTTAAACCTTGGTCAGCCTCCAACGGACTCAAACACTTAAACCTAGTCTTCGACGGACAAAAACCGCATACAATACAAAGGTCCTATAGGACACCCCATTTTTAGTGTAGTTGATAACCATAAAAATCGCGCACTTCTGTACCAAAGCATGAAACTTGGCACAGCCATTCCTTGGGGAGTACAATTACAAGCAAACTTGGAGGGGTCCCCCAAAAATCGGCACTCATTAATCGACGTCATATGCCCGCTCTTTTGCCATATTTATTAATCATGTCAAAAATGGAAATTCCTCAAAACCTATCATGTGTGGTATCAAATTAACACTGGAACATAAAGAATATCTTTAAGATACTTTTAGTAGGGGTATCTGAACCATTTGGGGTATTGGAGGTTTTTTGATATCAATGATGGCATTTCGTCATTGAGATGTAAAAAATTGAAATCGCTTCAGCAACAGTACGTCCACAACGGTGACCATTACCTAAAGAGTCCATATTTACTGGTTTCTTCAGCTCTAATTGCCGAGTGTAAAGATCTGTGCAAGGAAACCAATAAAAGTTGTTTGCAAGAGGGACTGTTGTCATGCACAAGGAACTAAAAAAGTACACTGTTTTGTGTACGTCCACGGGATGCGGTTTTATGACTTGTGACGTGCGATTGAAATTTAAATTTTCAAGGGTCTTTAAAGGTCTTTAAATACAATGCCTACAAACTTAAAAAACCCTGAATAAGTAGGAGGTTCTGGGGATCTCAAAATATTTTTAATTGTATGTCCGCAAATACGGCATTGCCCACATGATATGTTTCTTATATCATGTTTCAAAGTCACTGGATGCATTTTACATGGCCAAGCCATACGAAATTCAAGGCAAAAAAAATCCAGCGTCTCTACGGACCTTGGGATATTTCATGTAGCAAGTCTACAAGAGCTCCAGAGTGGTCAAACAGCTGAGCAGTAAAAACTAGCAGTCCAACGGGCTCTATAATAGCGCATTTTGCTGGGCATGCTGAGATCTTTAGTATAATTTTATTTATAAACCACAGAAGTCTCAGAATCTCTTATGACATTTTCGGGAAATGATTTTAATGCCCCATCCATAAATGTTCCGCCAAGGGCAGTGTTGCTAGTGCCCCAATCACTCTGTGTCTAGCTTTGAAATTTTGGTGATAGACGATATTACAGTACTGAAAGGTTGGAAGGTTGGGCTCTTTGCCATCCATCTTAGTCTCTTTAGGTCCTTTTATGCATGAAAGTCTGTAAAATTTACATGTATAACTCAAAACTAGAGGATTTTTCAACTGCATTTCCGAATGGACAATGAAGACTGTAGCACTACAATGGTAGTGTGGTGAGTATTGGTCGGTGAGATTTGCAGGTGGGCTGGGGGACCTTGGATAATACATTAGGCACATTTCAACCGGTCGGTTGAAATAATTTAGAACGCGTTGACCAATGTTACAACATCTGCCAGTCTCCAACATCTAGAAAGTCCATGAGCGGCCATCATCAGATTTTCCGTTCGTTGAACCCAACTGGTGATTAATTTTCACACGTCTCACCTGAAGGGGATAGATCCATGACTTAGGATAAAGATATGTTTGCCCTAAAAGTGGCACATCAGCGCGTAATGCTATTTAGAACGGCCGCCATTGGTTATGAAAAACCGCAATTGTATTTTTAATTATAGACAGGAACTTATCCAGACTAAACGAATAAAGTTTTACCCGTCTGGTTGTATAATAAAGTTCGATTTCCAATTGAAGACTACACATAAAATCTCTAAAAGTGCCTTTTCTTCAAATATGAAACATTTCGTGTTTTTCAAAGTTTGGATCAGAAAACTTCACATTGTACAAAATGGGTACAGAAACGCAATGTCAAAACGAGGGCGCTTATCCTGCCAGGGCCCTTTCCTTCTTACATATAGACATTTTTCACTTCTTCATAAGCATATTTTTTATTTTTACTGGGAAAACACCTATGGACGTCACTGAGTAGTCCTAAATACAGTCCACACCCGTTTATAATGATTTTATTGTATCAGGTCGGTGATATGAGCTGTTCTTCCTATGAACTATTATTAAGTCAGTTTAAGGTGTTGGCAGATGATTTAAATGGACCGAAGAATTTCTTTAAAGTTTCGATATATAGTACATTCATTTGTCTGATCACAAAATCGGAATAAAATTTATTTTGAAAGTCTTTTGAGAGAAAAGACTTTCAAAAAGTACATTTTGGCTCCAATTTTACATTATTTACCACGCAACTCTATGGAAAATGTGATGCACCGATCAAGTCCCAGTGAATTCGGGTATTTTTAATAACGTCGAAACAGATGGAGTGGGGCTGCTTTTTTCCTGATTTACGTACCCGGTACCCGAGAGCGAATATTATCAACGCCAGTACGTAAATTAAATGCCAAAAAATTCTTTTTGGAGTTCCAAAATATCACTCGGGCTCTTATTCAAAAATTTTCCATTTTAAGTTCATTAGCAAAATATGCCTCCTTGCGGCGGGCATCATCAGATGTTTAAGGCCCATTCAGGAAGTTAAAAATTTGGCGGTTTACATAAAACAATGACAGCCATTTGACATAGGCAGTACCGCGCTTATTGAAATGTGAAACTTTTCGGGCGGAACATACCTAATCCTAGTCAGGGGATACCCCATTCAAGGTGATATATTGGGAAATTAAATCACAGGTGGGTGCAACAGACTCGATTTTAAGGCCCCGCCCCCCCCTACAGAATCTGGCTCATGGAATAGAAAAGAGGATCCATTTTTACAAGATTTGTGCGACAGGCACGTGCAGTGGATTGACTTTTTCTTCTGGCTTGACCGTTCCACAAAAATTCTGGGGTACGTCTTTTTGTATTATACTAGTATTTAATTTTTTTACTTATTTATTTTTACTGCGCTTAATTATATAAATTTTTATTTAATTGATCACCTTTTTCTTACTAAAACCCATCTGTGAGCAAATATATGTGATTGCGAAAGTCAATATTAATTGTTTTATTTTATTTTAAATTTAAGATTAATGTATTTTTGGTGTATTTTTTATTTATTTTATTATTTGTTGTGTAGTTTGAAGGATGGAATGCCATGTGCCGTTTTACATGATATTGAAGACAATGTTAGCTGATTCCCAAGCTCACTTCTCCCCACGGACCGTACTTGCTGAAGATCGCAATCATCACCTTTCAGGGCAAGCAGCGGTATTGCGAAAGAATCGAAAAACATGTGGAAATGCATTTTTAGCTTATAAAAATCAAAGATAACTATGTCCAATTCCTAGGTACAAATACTTTAATATAGGAAACAACAAAACACCAATATAGT
Organism: Ophioderma brevispina; assembly: GCA_023653785.1. Lineage (NCBI taxonomy): Eukaryota > Metazoa > Echinodermata > Ophiuroidea > Amphilepidida > Ophiodermatidae > Ophioderma > Ophioderma brevispina. The sequence goes on from JAMKCH010029509.1 coordinate 31,097, forward strand.
AAAAAATGAAGTATTTGAGGATTTTGTTCATTACTCTCTTCCCGCAAATAGACAAGTGGTGATGATGACTCAAAATCTACCATAAACAGCTGATTTACATTCGTAAGAACAAAACAAAAGATCAATTAATCCTTGTGCTTGAGGTCAAACTGTACCGATCATTGTGCAACATATATTACGCTTACTAAAATCTTTGATATTCACATGGAAAGGCTTTTTTGATCTCAAGTCGGAAATTGGATGCGCACGTATAGAAAAATTACAGAATCAGAAAAGGTACTGAATTGTCTTTAAATACATTGATTTAAGCCAACACCACTGCAAGGTGTATGTTGGCATATCTATGCCACTAGTGTAGATCAACCCATAGTGTCACCCTCTAGACGCTTTTCGAAGGTACCAGGCATTGAATGAGGGGAATGTGCAGGACGGTGGGAAATTAAAATTCCACGTTAAACCTATTAAAACATTTGTCTGATAGCAGAGAAGACATCAAATCTGTGCGTTACTTAATGAAAGCATTTAAATCAACGTAAACGCAGTTACATGTACATTATCTCTCAAAACAGTCTGACTAATCGTATTGCTTCAGTGGTATTCACATGTAAAAAAAACAGGTGAGTTTGAATGTCACTGACTTTGGAGCGAACACAAAAGTCTGTGCACTTCTTTCTAAAATGTCAACAAGAAAAGCCAGCATTATCTAGTTCGTTCCAAGAAAACCGGTGAATCTGGCCAAATACTTTTTATTTCTGTCTCCTCTCCCAACTAATCGACGCTGTCCAAAACTGTTCCTCTGGTGACACGATGGGTTCAACCTAACTATTAACAAAATAACGTACTACGAATTTTGATGATTTTTTGCGAGATTTGGGATCAGCTAATAGAGCTTTGTCCCTTTAACATTGTCATTGAACCCTATTGTTATGCAAGCAATATTTAATGAAACAAAATGAACCTTCCACTAAAACAACAGGCTTGTCCACAAGATGTCCCAATAAAAGTACGGATCCGGGGGGGGGGTGGGTATAGTTTTGGTTATTAAATAAACGCACAATTCTAATAAAAGATTAAAGTTATAAAAATCGATCTCTGTGGAAATTTAGGAAATAAGGGTAAGTTTTGTAAAAATTTTAATTTTTCAAATTAATTGAAAAAGCTGAAACCAATTTATTGGGCCTACTTCATATTGTAATTAAATACAGATACTGGTCAAACTATGACGTTTTTAAACCTTATTTTGCCCATTTTCGAGTAAGCAACTCGAAAATTGGTTATTTTTTCCATTTTCGAGTAGGCCACTCGAAAATGGGTGAAAAATGTCGGTTTTCGAGTAAGGTTTTTCTCGTTCTTATTTAGGTCTTATATCTCATTCTTTCGTTTTATTGGTCAGAAACAAAGGAATTTCATGAAGATGCAGCACATAAGGGCACGTGATAATTGATAATGTTTAACTGGAATATCCTAGTATTGAGAGCAGGCTAGCAGGGATAACAAACAAAACAGATTAGGCGACTCGCTTACGATAGTATAACTCAGAATCAATACAAAATTCAAGAAATATCTCAATTTTTCTTCACTCGAAAATCAGCAATTTTCCTCATTTTCGAGTTGCTTACTCGAAAACCGGGCAAAATGCCAATTTTCGAGTTAAGAAAATCTCATCTATTAAGAGTTCCAGCCAAATCTTGCGAAAAGTTCCTGCATCCTCAGCTAACAAACTGCAAAGCACTCCTCAGACGGTCTAAGAAATCATGCTATAACTTAAAAGCGATCCAAAAGTGACGAAATATCATTATTTTGCTTCACTCGAAAATCGGTTATTTTCCCCAAAAATTAAAAAAAGCAAAAAATAAAAAAAATCGGTTATTTTCCATGTTCGAGTAGGCCAATCGAAAATGGGTGAAAGGCGGTTTTAGAGTAAGGGGTTTTGTTCTAATTTAGGTCTTATTTCATTCTTGTTGATGGTCAGAAACAAAGGTATTGATGAAGATGCTGAACATTTTAAGATGCGGTCTTGCTTGTCATTGGACGTGGTTAATGTACCATGATAATGTTTAACTGGCATATTCATAGTAGTGAGAGACGGGTAGCAGGGATTACAAACAAAAAAGGAGTTTTAGACGATCCGCCTTACGATAGTATAACTCAGAATCCAAATACAAATTCAGACATATTTCAATTTTCTTCACCGAAAATCAGCAATTTTCCTCATTTTCGAGTTTTGCTTCCTCGAAAACCGGACAAAATGCCAATTTTCGAGTTAAGAAAATATCATCTATTAAGAGTTCCAGCCAAATCTTGCGAACAGTTCCTGCACCTCAGGGAAAAAACTGCAAAAGCACTCCTCGGACGGTCTACGAAAATCATGCATAACTAAAAGCGATCAAAGCGTGACGAAATATCATATTTGCTTCACTCGAAAATCGGTTAATTTCCATTTTCGAGTAAGTAACTCGAACATCGGTTATTTGACCATGTTCGAGTAAGCCACTCGAAAATGGGTGAAAATGGCCGGTTTCGGAGTAAGTTATTTTCTCGTTCTTATTGAATTCTATGGAAGTCTTCCATCTCATTCTTTTGTTTTATTGGTCAGAAACAAAGGATTTTGATGAAGATGCAGCACGTTTTAGATGAGTTTTTGTTGCAGTGACATAGCATAAGGGATGTGAGAATGTTTAACTGGAATATCCTAGTATTGAGACCAGGCTAGCAGGGATTACAAACACAAAGAGTAGTTTAGGCGACTCGCTGAACGATAGTATAACTGCAGAATCAATTACAAAATTCAAGAAATCTCAATTTTTATTCACTCGAAAATCGGCATTTTTCATTTGATTGATTACTCGAAAACCGGACAAAATGCAATTTTCGAGTTAAGAAAAACTCTCAAACTATTGTGAGTTCCAGACACGTCTTGCGAAAATTTCCTGCATCTGAGTGTAACAAATTGCAAAGCACTCCTCGGACAGTCTAAGAGATCATGCTTTAACTTAAAAGCGATCCAAAGGTGACGAAATATCATTATTTTGCTTCACTCGAAGATCGGTTATTTTGCCCATTTTCGAGTAAGCAACTACGAATCGGTTATTTTTCCATTTTCGAGTAAGCCACTCGAAAAGGGGTTTTGAAAAATGCCGGATTTTCGAGTAAGGTTTTTCTCGTTCTATTAGGTCTTAGATTTCATTTAACGACAACTCAACACAATGTTTCATATCGTGTCATTAAGCTAAAAACCTCGAAACTCTTTAAACAAATTCAAACCTTTATAAACATAACACCCAGATTTTTCTATCACACCATTTTTAAAAATTTAACAATATTTAAGAACTCAGCCCCTTCGGAAATTTATAAAGAAGAGGCCTAAATATCGGGAACTAATGTTTTCAATTCTGGGACGCTATAATATTTTTTACGAAGAAGCGCATATCAACGCACTCAAGTAATACATGTTCAAAGAGAAAGCGCACAATCACAGTAATACACCAAGGGACTGGCTCCCCTTAAGCAAATGAACTATGGGTCATCTAAGTAGGACCAATTTACATTACGCGATATACAATCTCGTCCCTTGCGTCAATCTAAAACTGAACTGCCAGCAGCTCCAACAGTTGGTTAAAAAGCATGCATTTTATATGCGGCAGCACCCTTCGAATTCCCACAGCATTTGCCACCTATTTTTATTAGCTATTAACTGAAGCCTAAAATCTGCAACGGGAACTCAATGTTGTATATTTATATTAAGGCTTCTTTAGCCAATACGTCACACCTGTTATTGCCTTGAATACCATTGTGACTCGGAATCCAAGCTAAAACCAACGGATGTACTCAATTAATTGAGAGGAAATGAAGAATGTCCGAAAGCCATAAGGACTAGATAGTGGAATCAGAAATATAAATTGAATGACTAGCATTGGAAATTTTTAGCTAATTCTAAGGCCAACTTAAGTGCCTGCAATTGGCAGTTGAAATAGAAGCTTTATCAGGGTAACATAATCTGACGTTGATCACGCCAAACTTAAAGCTGCCGCAGCCCTTTTCAAAACCTAGACCCATCTGTATAAATAGCTCGATGGTGATGATATTTAATGTATTAAGATCATCAAAATAGCTTGAAAACAAGATCATACAGTGATAGTAGATTTCGATTGATGGTAGAGTTATGGCGGAGTTTGGGACAGAAATACCCAGAAAATCTTCGCTTTCTTCCTCGCAATACAAAAGAGAGCGGATTGAAGAAATGGCCAACTACAAATAAAGTTTACTTGTTCGTCCCAGCCATACTTTGTATTTTATTCCTATGTGCTGCATGGCTATAGCGCAAATATACAACAAATACACGGAAAGACTAAAGTTTTTATATACTAATCCCTCATTTCATACCTACCCTACAAAAAGTAGCGGGCTATTCCCCACTATCAACTGGAATCTAGTATAGACCCTTCTTATATGACATAAAGTTAGTGTCATTATCAGGTTCAACATTTGTCCAAGGATGACTAATGGGAAAATTCCATGATGCAATGTTATAACATTTGGAACCACTCGTGTAAACCATTTTAACGGATTCCAAAAGATGGAATAGCATTAGGTTACTAGTATAGAAGGGGTAAATTTAGGCGAAAATATTTGTCTACTTGTGTTGGGATATCCGCACTACTTTTAAGTTTTAGAGCTATTGAAAAGCTAAATTTTTCCATCTAGATGTAAGGCGGTTCATTAGCTCGACATATACGCTTGCAGAGGTAACGAAAAAGCACCCAAACATAGTCGAAGACCATGATTCTGAATAGGTCAAGCTTTTTCAAATATGCTTACGAGCAGAACTCTAAAACAATGAACATAATCCATATGTGATCACCCCCCCCCCCTCCCTCCCCCCAACAACCTCCCCACCCACGCCCCAGTGTATCATAAGGCGATAGCAAGATGAGCGATCTAACACCCCAGTCCATCTTTGAAACTACTTTTAAAAGGTTGCAGAGCTTTTGACTCTCTTTTCGCAAGAAGTTCAATTTAGTCAAATATTAAGCCTAAGAATTTAGTTTGTGAAACGACAGGAATAAGGGAACCATTCAATTTTAGGTCTGGGTCAAGGTGAAGACGTCTTTTGTTGCCCAAATGCATAAACAGTTTTTTTAGACACAATTTCTCTCAAATTTCACCGGATCGGTGTAGACCTCTCCCGAGACCGTTTCCAAGGTTTTATTGGACAAAACAGGTGCAAAAGAAAACCACAAACCTTGTTTTGAACTTGCCTCTATCGTAATCGGTCCCCATAGAAAAAACCATGCTTTGACTTTCTGTCGTGCACGACAGAACGACAAATCATCACCTTAGTTACATATGCGGGGCGTATTCGGCCTATTCAATTCAGGTGTGAAATCTAATTACATTGGTAAGCATTCCAAAATAAGCAAAAACCGGCGCTCGAGAAAAACTGGGGCGCTTCTTCCTGGAAATATCTCAGCATCTTTAAGCTCTAAACATGCTTTAAATGACTATTGTATCCTCTGCATTTGGATGACAAATCTAAGTCTGTTTTTCAGCAGTATTTTTAAATCTGTGAAAGTAATGTCTGAGTATAAAGATTGCTTGAAGAATTGTGTTAACGGCATCGTCAATAATTGGGACCAATAGCCGGAGCTTCTGGACATTTACATACCATCGATTTATCTAGATGTAAAGTGTATTTTTCAACTGTTTCCCACTTATTTTCCTAGCCATATCCCAAGCTTTTTTAACAAGGGATTTCTAGAATTTAACTGGATACATATTGCGCCAAGGAATCCGTTACTTTTTTTAATAATGCGACGAGCCTAGCAGGGCTCTTTGATATTTTCTTAAATATTCTTCTTGGTCGGATTTAACAATATGTAACGCACTTTGCGACAAGCAATAGCAACTACATTCAGCATCAAACCATGGTTTATGTTTGATATAAGCTTTTGAAGACGAATTGGGAATTGATTTATTGGCTGTATCAATCATAGGTCAGTGAATGAAGAAAAACGATCTTCAATGTTATCAAAAGAATGTCTTTTACTTAAGTAAACAAGCGATCAGAAATCTGTGCCAATTGGCCTTATGACGTTGCATTTTAGGGAACCGCTCTTCAGGCATTGGCTTAATTAAGATCTATAAAAATTGGAAAATGATCATAAAAACAAGATCAGCATGAACTCCCACAGGAGGTGCATAACAAGAGTAGCGAGAACAAATTGATAGATCAAGAGCTGAGGGAGTTCAGTCGCAGTATGGATATAAGTACTAGACCCATTATTCAAAATATAAGAATCTGATTTCTCCCAAAATATATTCGTACAATGGACACCCAACCGATTGGTACCCCAAAGGTCACTATGGGCATTGAAGTCACCATACCAAGAGGAAGGGGAGAAGGAAGTGATCAATCAATCATCATTTAATGAATTAAACAGAACAAGCAGTATTGTGCGGTGAATAGTAACTTTAACAGCAACTGCTTCCTAAAATGGTATTAAAAGGTTTTTTTCTTGTGAATAGAAGGAGGGACTCCACCTTAATCAGTATAGATGACCCTCCAATTGCCCCTATTTCCCACTGGAGTACACGGTTTGTTATAAGGAATCGTACCCATCACAAACACATCTTTATAGAGTACACTGTCTTTAAGACGGTTCCTTTCCGAAGTACAATAATAGAGGTGGTTATGATCAGTTCAGTTATAAAGATGAAACTTCTCATAAATGGGTCTAGCCCTCTGCAATCAATGCAGAAATGGAAATTATTACTTTTAAAAAAATTAGGGACAGCTTCCTACTATAACTTAATTGTTCTGGGTTCAGGGACAAAAGTCCATGCCCTATCATCACCTGTGCAAAGTGCATCAAAAACTTATAAAGCGGAATAGGATCTTTGATCCTTTTGAAATTATTAATGATAAATGTTAGTATTACCTAATTTCTTGACTTGACGAGACAGAAGTAGGTGGCGTAATGTTTTCTAGGGATTACTAGTTCCTTGGCGTATGAGAACTAGGTGGTTGGAACCAGCATAAATCATGCTGAACTTAAAAGCGTCCCAATATTGTACTTCACTCGAATAAACCTAAAAACATTTTATGCTAAATACTCTTTGTTCAGTGTGTGTACTTTATGACAATATTGGAATTGAAAAAACTGTTAAAAATGTGAGTGCTTCTAATATTGGATATCATGATATCTGATTTTCATCTCATTCAGGCCCATTCTAGGCCAAGGTCCACACGTGTCATTATGTTGAAGTCTTCAAACTGAATTTGACCACATGTACAACTTTTTCTGATAATTGGGGATGAGTTCAAAGTTAAAAACAAATGCTGCCTCAGAGATTTATCAAGGACATCACCCTCAGTTTTTCGAAAAACAAAAATCATATTTTTAGTTTGCATATATAAGCTATTCTGTCATATTCACACTGTGCTTCCACATATTTTTCACTGTGTGAAATAGCGAAGGTCAAAATAGATGTCTCATATATCGAAAATCACAAATTAATAATTACGGATCGGCATTAATTATATTCTACCCTTCGCATTTGAATGATGTTTAGCGCCTCAGTTTTCACCTTCCGTACCAACCCCGCGTACTACAATTGTTTAGCGCCCTCAATTAAAAGTGCGGCCCCACAGCCTTTAGGAAGACACCATTAAGATATCCAGGGGAGGGGGCTAGGATGTTTAGTTTGGAGATGAATTTTTTTTTTCTCGGCTGTTATCGAAGGTTGGATTTTTTTTTTGCACAAGCTGGGGTGTGTTAATGTTTTTTTTCTTTTACAAGCTTGGGGC
>JAMKCH010029510.1:0-57125 GCA_023653785.1 Ophioderma brevispina
TGTGACCTTTGACAACTATGGAAAATCTATATACTAAAAAATAAACTTGTGGGCTTGTGGGTTTGTACGGTAGGAGAGTTTCGCCGTCCTTTAACATGTATACGATACTATGAATTTGGTGTGGTGGTAGAGCTCCAAGGTACCAGGTTTGTGTCACGATTTGGAGGGGTCCTTTTTGGGGTCAAAGGTCATTCAGGGGGCGGGGAAAATGATGGTGTTGTTGGCATCAAAACCGTATAGGCTAACAATTAAGAAAATAAGTAACACTGTTAGGCACAAAGGATACTCGTCTTTACAAAGTGAATTAAAGGAACAAAGATTATTAAAGTTACAAAGTCTGTTCAAATGGTTTCTGACTAGGATGTGACGTGTAACGTTTAAACGTTTACACGAACGGAAATATCAAATCCGTACCTAGCAAATTTGGTATCGTCGTATGGTCCTTGTTGAAGGGCAAGCCTTTTTTCCATTATGCATGAATAGTAGTATACTGACGATGCATAATGTTTACGGATAGGAGGAGAACAGTTGGGTTGTTTAGCTTTGACGGCAAAGTGTAGAAGTTTTAGTTTATGTATATTGAGTTATATTTTGGAGGGTTTGAGAAAATATTTTGATGTACGCGAGACACTCTTATATGGTTGTCATTATTAAGTTTTGTTGGCTGTTTTCGCCATGAAGGACATTGCTGGCGACAATGCATACCATGCCCAGGTGGCTGTCCTCTAAAACGGATGTTCACACTTTGACCGTTTTAAGGCACCTTGGAACTGGTGAAAGCCAGGTCTGGAATTTATAGTGGTCCTTAAAGAGTGAAGACACTTTAATATATTACATTTCTAGATATAATATTCGATTTAGAAATATGATAAAGAAAGAGGGTATTCACTTGGACAGGAGTGGAACATAATTTTTAATAACTACTTGCGATAATATATTTTATGGCGAGTTGAAGAAGACAAACACAATTGCCTTACTTTTGAAGGGTTTTAGAAATGACGTTGTGTCAACGGTGATCCATAATGATTGGCCTAACATTCGACTTTTACTTGTCAATACCCCGCTTCGTTGAAAGCGGAAATGTTGAAATTAAGTGGCGGTAGGCATATCAATACTAAGCGGATATCTTTGGAACACATCTGCCAGAAGTTAATTACATTTTGACCGGAATATCTAACCGTTAAAAAAAGTCAGGGAAATTTGTCAGTTAGTAATCCTCTTATTTTTTTTGGAAATTTTTTTTTCGGGAGGGGGATAATTTTTTTTTGCCCTCAAAGTGGCCTGAAAACATACGAAAATTAATACCGGTAGAGACTTTTTTTTTTTTTAAAAAAAAAACCGTACAACCCGACAATTTTCTCTGCTAACCAGTATGCCATGACATCTCTGTATAATTATTATGTGTTTAAACAAGCGTCAATGTATTACTGTAAAAGAGACTCATATACGAATGTTATCGAGCTTGCTGCAATACAGAGAATTGTAAGGCATGCCGTGGGAACCTTGAGTGTGAATGTTAACTGTTTAGTGTAATTTGCCGATACCTTCACACGTTAGTCAAAAAAATTCACTGACCCAAGTCTCATATTGAGTATACATAGAGTGGGCGCTAATGACCCTGTATGGCCTTTGACCACATTTTGTCAAATATTTATATAATAAACACTCTCACCTAAAAGCTATGATTAAACTAAAGGAACCACTGCGTCCAGGACTTTTATGGTATGCGCGAATGACCTTGGTGACCCATGTGCCCTTTTAGCTCTAGTGGCCCTATGTGACCTTTGACCCCAATGGTCAAAATTATTTACTAAAAAAAATCAAATCTTGTGGGCTTGTGGGTTTGTCCGGCTATGCGTTGCTACTTGAACATGCTATACGGATATAGGAATTTTGGTGTGGTGGTAGAGCTCCAATGTACAAGGTTTGTGGTCACGTTTGCGAGCGGGTCATTTTGGGGTCAAAGGTCATCAGGGGTCATGGAAAATGATGGTGTTGTGACATACAAAGCGTATAGGCCTAACAATTAGAAAATAGTAACAATTGTTGGCAAAAGACTAAAGTCGGTTCAAAGGTAATAAAAGACACAAGATTATTAAAGTCTACAAAGTCTGTTCAAGGTTTCTGACTAGTGATGTGACGTGTAAAGTTTAAACGTTTACACGAACGGAAGGCTCACTCCACGTTTAGAAAATTCACTACAGGTTTACACGTACAAGTCGGCAAACCTAAACTAACTTTTTTTCAGTATTATTTTAATTGCTGAAGTCAAATTTTCACCAAAATTACCCGACCGTCAGTGAAAAGTAAAGATTACTAGTTTAATGATCTCTTAGAGAAATGGTTTCCGAATTTTACGGAAACTGGGAAATCCCCGTTTACCAAGTGGAGCGACTTAGGCATATACACCGCATAACACGGCCCCAATACCGGTGCTTCAATTGCAGAGGGATCTATATTACCAGGATCTACAAAAAAGAGAAAATGGCAGCTCCCACAGTGATTAGTCGTTTGGGATCTGGGTATATTCAATGCTTTATTTTGATTAAAACAGTAACAAGGTAAGTACAAACAACATTTATGGTTCAAGATTATATTTATGAGCGATAACAAAGCCGGTAACCCGATTACGAACGATTATGGTGCAAGAATTGCATTTCCTGGGAAGCGCCAAAATCGGCAGTCATTAACTTGTGTGCCGTTTAAAAGAACGAAACTACAGACCGTGAGTGTAAAACGTATAGGAAATTAAATGGTAACTCACAGCTCTATTTCTGACATCGTTTTTGTCCGACGTCGGATGGACCAGCACAGCATATCCATATTTACCATTTAACTGCTAGCTATGCTGTGTCTTAAAGTGTTAAAAAAATTAACTCAGTGGTGCAAAGGGATAGGCCTACAAGGATAATGAACCTGTTGTGATTTGCTGTTTGCCTTTTTGAATATTTCTCCGTCATTGATATTAATGCAAAAGTGTGAAGTTATAAGTATTTAGTGCTTGGTTGTGGACGTTGTTCCCACTGACAGTTCCATAAACGGGGGCTGTCAGACGGCGGAGAAATGTCAATTTTTCGGGAAAGCTTATTTAACGAGCTCTATATTCATGATGCAGTTTTATGTTGAGATGGCCCCCCCCCCCTTGTTACCTTTACGTTTTCAAGTATGAGCCTTTAAAGTTGACTTTACTTAGACATTTTCATTTCAATATTTTTTTTAAATCTCCAAATGGACTTAGTTCCTACTGAAGTTCCTTAATGGGGGCTGTCAGACGGCGAGGAGCCCTGTCAATTTTGTTTGGAAGCTTGAATTTTAAGAGCTCTATTCATGATCAGTAGGTGCTCGTTTCAAGTTACGAAACCTTTTCACGTTGACTTTACTTCAACCTTTCATGTCATTCTTTAAAAAAAGTCCAAATGGACTAAGTGCCGTGACAGTTCCTTAAAGGTCCAGGCCCGATCGCTAATAGCCTGTCCCCCAGAAGCCCCAAATTTACCGGAAGTGAGTCTACAGCAAGCTACTATTTTTCTAATTACCTGGGAATCGATCTAGGGCCAAAGGATGTTTAGTTTGGAAATTATGAGCGAAAGTGCCCCATTTTGGTGGACCAATATTAATTCTACCCAGTACTCTATGGGGCTACAAAATCACGTTTTTAACTCCCACATCAACATGGATGAAAATCGGCGCGAAACTTACAGAGGGCGGTTTGGGTGAAAACCAATCTATCAAGTGAAAACTTAATATCTAATCGGGCCATTCCCCTTTAAATGTGGGAAGCGGTTCAATTGATCTTTAAGACAGTATCCATGGCTGTATCCATTCTGAGACCTAGGTTAGTACACTTAAAATGCCTCATAAATTTTAAAAAAAAATCTCCCTGTTCTAATCAAATCTCCATGATTCAAAGATCAAATCTCCCTGATTCAAAATCTCAATGATGGCAGCTCTGACAAATGTATTCAGGGGCGATGGATAAATTGGCCGTGTTTGACGTAGGATAGGATTTTAAGTAGGGTGGTAGAATTTTCACGTACAAGTTTTGTGGTAACATTTTCGAGGGGTCATTTTGGGGTCAAAGGTAATCAGGGGTCGTTATCGGATAACTTGGCGTGCTTTGATATATGGATAAGAGTTTTGGTATGGTGGTAGTTTGCCGTACGAGTTTTGTGTCACGTTTTCGAAGGGTAATTTTGGGGTCAAAGGTCATTCAGGGGCGGTTGTTTTAGGGTAGCTTGGCTGTGCTTTACGTATGAATATGAGTGTTGGTGGGGGTAGAGTTTCGCAGTACCACTTTTGTGGTCACGTTGTTGAGGGGTTATTTTGGGGTCAAAAGTCATGTAGTGGCCATTATTGGGTAACTGGCCTTCTGTCATACCCCTGCTTTGACGTATGGATATGAAGCACCCGGGGCGCAAAATAGGTCGAAAACAGTCCAGTATACTCATCTAGAGGGGATGCTCAGCTAGTGGGGAATTAGGGCATCGAGGTCAAAGGTAAAATGGGGTAAACATTGTGTTGTGTAGGGACAGGAAAATGAGGGTGGGGTTGATGTTGATCACAAATCTTAAAGGTCACAAAAGGTCATCAGGGTCATTCAAGGTCAAAGGAGGTCAATGGGGTAAACTTTAGTATCCAGGCGAAACTTGGTGGTGGGGCGATTGTTGATGAAAAAAATTTATAGCTCATGACAAGGACATCAGGGTTCGTTCAAGGTCAAATGAACGCAAAACCCGAAGGGGTTCATCAATCCAGGTGATCGCAAAACACAGGTGCTAGCCAAATTCCAGGACCGCCTAGTAAATATTTATTTATATTACTAAGAAAAACCACCGGTCCACAACTAACCATCAAAATTGATGGTCTGGCTTCATTGATGCACTCAGTTTTACAAACGATCAAGTGAAAATTGGGAGAAATTTGTATTTTCCAAAAATATCCTGTTCACTTTAACAAGTGAAATTCAAAAGGTAAGCCTTGTTTCTTTGAAGAAATCAGGCAGAATTTTTATACAACTTGCACATGTTATTTAAAGTGAAGTAAAAAGGAATGGGCATACAGAAAGCAGTAATTGTACATGTTTTTTTTTTTTTTAAAAAAAAAAAACTTTTCTATTTTTTTTTTTTTTTTTTTTTTTGTTTTCTGTTCTACGGCGGTTCTGGTAAGTAGTTCCCACGGTGAGTCTGTGTCACAGACTGCGAAAGATATATCTAAATTGGTACTTCGCGAGAGATTAACATTCTCCGTCAGTCATAGCGATGTATGACAGCGTTCAATTGACTTACGTTTAGCGGACACGGGTGTGAAAAAAATATTTGGGGTGAAAACAGTCAAAAAAAAATTCTTGATTACTTTAATGTTTCTAAGGTAAAGTCATATATTTTCAGATTTTGGTACTAAAACCCCATATTTTCACTGAATTTTTTTGAGAAAAATTCAGTTTTTTGGCCAACTTTAGCCAAAAATGGCCATTTTTTGGGTGACAACATTTTGACTTGCAATTTCCAGTGAGTGTATGAACATGAAAACTACTATAGTGACTAATTCTTTATGCTACTCTGTTACAGGGGTACATTTGTAATATTCAATCATTAAATGGGATCAATCTAGTTCTTATTTTTGAACAGGGTTAGAAAGTCGGCAATCGGTGACAATTGATTTGGGAAAAAATGCCATTTTTCACCCAATTTTGTGATCGAAAAAGCCATAACTCCTCATGGGTATAGCTAATGGGGATCTTGCTTGTGTCTTTTTGTTCAGTACTTCAATAGCTAAATAGTGATATAAACCTTACTAAGTTGAATTTACGAAAACAAAAAATTAAGTAGTAATATGTTACCCCCCCTACCCCTAACATTTTGGAGGGCGTGAAAAAATAAAGGCCTTCGCAAAAAAAATCAGTCCTTCAAACTGCGAGGTTTAAGGCTCAAAACAATATAAACTTGCTATATCCAAAACCTCCCTCTAGCAAGTTTATATTTGTTTAGCCCTGAGAGTCCCAGTTTTTGAGGACTTATTTTTTGCGACCGATGTTGCTCAACTTGAGGACTTCGGGCAGAATATGCCTGACCGGCTATGGGTAACATATTTTCAAGTAATAATTATGCATTTTTTTTTTCAGATTCAGTTTCTTCTACACAAATTTTCAACCCTAGAGAGCAATGATATTTACAGTTAGGAATCTTTCCACTTTAAGTTTCCACCTTCTGTCCAACCAACGTAAGTCAAGCTTGAATCTTCGTATGAAATGAAACTAATCTCAAATATCTCCGGAAAACGAAGGGGTTCTATTGAGGTTTTTGCATCAGAGGTCCGTTACTATGTTTTTGTTGTGAAGTATCATATTGGGTCTACCCTATAGAACTATTGAGAAAATTGACCGTTTTTGTCGGTTACTTCGTTGCTCGCAAACACGGAAAAGTGAACACGCCATCGCTAATACGGTCATATCCATTTTTCGCCACAATGCCTTTCGGTATTTTTCCGTCTTTTCAAACACTTGTTTCAATTTACGCCAACTTTTGTTTTCAATTTTAGAAACGATTACGTACTTACCGGACCGCCGCTTGTGTTCTCTATTTCATATGAGAACCTGACACTTGTATACATGACCACAAGTATCGTGGGAAACAAAATTACGGTTTTGATGCTAGATGTGATAATGCCCACAGTGCAAATAATACCTATTCACTAAGTGGCCTAATTTATTGAGGGTTTTTAACCCCATTACATTAAAATGGTTAGTTTTTGTCAGTATCTTGTAGTCGGCCCCACAGCACGCAAAGCTGGGAAAATGGGTGTTTCTTTTGTGTTTTGGAGGTTGTTCAGACTGAATTTTCCCGCTGAACACGAGGGTGGCCGATATTTACAAAAAACGTGCCCAAAGTGGTCCCCCGGGGGAGGGGGTGAGGAATCCTAACTTTGGTATACATTTGAACGATTGTGGTATTTTTGGTGTCTATTTATAGGTTTTGGGAAGTGTAATTGATTGAGCAACTTTCAAATCTAAATGGCTGCCCTATGCTCAAATTCAAAATGGCTGCCGAAAAAAGTGAATTTTTATCAGTTTTGTACATACTTGACCAATAGTTGCATTTCTGGGGGCCTATCATATGTCGGGCTTTATAAGGTCATTACAATTGACTTTCGAATCCCAAAATGGCTGCCACTTGACACAATGTCAAGATTCAAAATGGCTGCATGGCATGAAATTTTGAAAAGGCCTTCAAAAAAGGTTGCTATTAACATGTCGTATGTATGTAGCTATTGCTGTAATATTTTTGCCTATTTATATTTGGTTTGGACTACAAGGGGTTTTCTACACGTTTGGAAATCCAAGATGCTCGTTCTTCGTTAGTTGCAATTCCAAAATCACACAAGTGAAGATCCGTCTTTAACCAAGCTGAAGTTTCATATCCAGGTTTGATCAGGCCTGGGATCCCTCTTGGGGACTTGTAGGACCTCACAGTCATCTACGATGTGGCTAATGGTTTGTGGATCTCCCACAATCGCAGTTTGGGAAGTTTCTACCTCCGATCTTGTGAAGGACGTCTTTGTACGACCAAAGCCAGTTCTGAGTCTGTGAGGTTGGACCCATGCTTAGACCCCCAGAGACCCAAGATGGCGTCTATTTTTCAAAAATTGTTGAAAATTCGAAACTGGCTGCAGCTGCTACTGTTGACTTTTACAAGATGGTTTTAAAGAATGAATTTCCATTACATTGGTATATATTTGTTGTGTAGCTCGTTTATGTTTGTGGCAAGAACACATGGTTTAACCCTTCGCCGAACCGGGGGGGGGGGGGGGGTGCGTTACCACCCCCACCCCCAAAGGATGATTCCCCTTCGCACAAAAACGCAAACGAATATGATCTAAGGCTTTTGTGTAAGTTCATCCTTTGCGGTCATTTTTTAGACGAAAATATGGGGAGCTCTCGGCGGAGATACCACCTTCACGGAGGTCAAGGTGTCCCGTCAAAGTCGGAAGTGTGGGGGGGGGGGGGGTGGTTGCCACCATTCTATACTTTACTGTGTAAATGCCAAAAAATGGTTATTATGTTATGTATGATGCGACTGTAAGCAAAATACTGACAATATTTGTATTTTTTCTTATTTTAGAAGTAATAACATGTGTATGCGTACTTTGGCACCTATCATTGCCAAATAAATGTCGGAAAACCTTTGGTTTTGGAGATTTGATTAAAAACCGTTATAAATAAGCTCTCAGTTAAGACGTCACTAGACGGCATATTGTTAAAACTTGATATATTTGTACTTATTTGAGAAGAAGAAAGAAACATTGGAACTACCCACAATGATTACCAAATAAGATGATGTTTGTCCCGTAACACGGGGAAAGGGAAAAAAATGGGGGGGGGGGGGGGGAGAGGGGGTAACCAACCCATCCCCTTGGTTAGTGAATGTGTAGAAAAAAAAACCCTTGTTGGACGAGGACTCTAAACAAACTCACAAAAATTAAAAACGGCTCTGTCATATGTTCAAACTGTCATAATATCATTTAAAACAGTTTCATGGACATTTCGATTTAGAGGTTACACAATTGGTGTTTTTTTGTATCTTTGGCAGTTGGCAGTACAAGTGTGACGGAAACGGCTTTTCTATTTTCTGGCAAAGCTGCAAATATGCCAATAAATTTTAAATATTACTGTTCAAAAATAATTGTTTGAAATATCCTGAGATATAATACATATATGTACAGTACATAGATTAAATATGTATCGTAAGATATAGTTCACCATATCAATGCATAAAAGTATAGATTCTTACACCCTGAGAAATGAAAACACAAAAAAGCCAATGCGAAATGAATGTGGCGCAATTTGCCAGGAGTTAGTCCCCTAGTTATTTCCAATTCCAAATCAAGGCATTCCAAATATTTATGTATCAAATTCCAGTTTTTTCCAAAGTACAAAAAGCACTCAGCGACAAAGTAATCTACAAACCGCTAAGGTTCCCACTCCTCAGCAATTTGCCAAAAGAAGATTACCGCGTTTTGGAATTGACTGGCCCCTAAACTTCACATTCAAAGTTATTGTGTATCATAATGCACACTGTGACCAGTAATACGGTATGAATAAGCCGGCTGTGGTCCCCAGCAATTTGCCCCCAAAGTAGGTTCGAATCCAAATATAGCCTTATTTCACACTTGAAGTCCCAAGTCATTCAATCACTTATCTAGTAGCCAGCAGATTTCGGCATTCCGGTGGCAGGACCTTCGGAACTTAGACGGGCGTATCGTCGCGCTGTGAGAGCTTGTGCGCCGAGCCGTGATGAGCGGGCGGTTCGGGACCTTTGGCACCTTATCTTTTGCTGCCAACTCCTTCTTCGCTCAATAGGGAACGGACGTCCGGGGACGAGGCAGCGTAGCCGTGCACCCCCACGCGGGTGGCACGCATGCTGTTCGCGAAGGCTGTGACGTATGGCTGTGATCGGGAGCTCGGAGGTCTGGAACTTATTGTACCGGAGATGTTGGACGGGGACTGGTGAAGGACGTGAGCGTGAGCTGCCAAGTAGACAGGGTGTGCCGGGCGAGGTTGGGGTGGGCCCGGGCTGCCGGCCGGTTGCGCTGAGATGCTCGGAGGGAGGAGGGCACGATGGAGGGGAGGCCGTGGTTGGGCAACTGGGTGGGGGATGATTTTTTGTTTTGCGGTGTTGTTTGTTTTTGTTTATGGTTTATTGATTTATTTTTTTTTTTATTCAACAGACGTAGAATGCGTCAGTGATGCGTAAGCTGTTGGCCATATGAGGCCAAGTTTATTGCAACTTGCAGAGCTGCACTTTGTACCAACTGGATGAAAGGATGTCGTCGACCAGTCTTCAATCTTCCAGCCATATTTGAGTGGGTCTAGCTGGACGTAGGATCCATCTAGGACAGTGTGTGTTAATTCAGTGAACAACAAAATTGATATGGTGAACGATTCCTTACGCGACATATTTTGGCAGTAATATGCCGGGCGTCTCAAAAAAAAAGAGAACATTCAAGCGCCCTTTCACGAGAGGCAGGAGGCGTGAGTAAACCATAGTGAAGAAAATAATAACATCTGAAAAAGTGAAAAGTTATTTCTTTAGGTTTAACCAAAAAAAATTCATTAAAAACACATCGGGCGAGTTATGGCCGATTGAAAATTTGTACCACTTTTCATTTTATCAAGGAGTTTTACTGTTTTAGTAGTCTTTTAGGGAAATGCGCATTCTCCAAGCTCATTCTTTTGGTTATGATTTCTTTCGAAAAAGGACAGTTTTAATACTGACCCCAAACCGAGTTTCAATTATTAGAAATTCCAGATATTACCTCATTATTCTTTTAATGCGGCTGCTCTGGTCCTCCACTTGGCTTTGTCTCTAAGACGGATGCAGGCAGGCTTCTCTTTTCCATTTCAAGAATCGACTTCTAATCATTTGTCCGTCGGATGCTTGCAAAGGAGAGGGTATATTCTGTTGCGAAGATCTTCAGATGTGAGTTCGCTAGACTTCGCCCTATTGGGACCATTAAAGAGTGAAGTGCATGCACAGGAACCACCAGCAAAAATGGTCAGAACTTCGCATTAGATAACCGCTGAAACTAAGCAAGCAGCCGACGCGTCACGCACAATGAATGATTAGAAGTCGATTATTGAAATGGAAAAGAGGAGCGCAAAGCCTGGGACCACCCGTCTTCATTGTCTTAGAGGTAGCCGAATAGTGGCGAGCAGAGCAGTCAGTCAAGTTAAAGTAAAGTGGCCCATCTTGAATTTCTAATAATTGAAACCACAGCAGCCGACAACATCCCGCCGAGTTATTGTTATGAGTGTCATGGTTCAAATAAGAGTCTCTCAATGATTTAGTAGGCGTCTGTGGAAGTTTGATATTCGGAGTTAATTATAAGGTTTTAAACAAAAAATATGTGATCCGGTTAGAAAGTTTTTCTGCTGAACGGTTTCGGGTGGTTAAAAGGGACCATTTAGACAAAACCATGTTCTACACGGTCTCGATTTTCTTGGGAAAGCGAAAGTAAATGTCGTGTTTTGAAAGGGTAAGCCGTGCGTGACCTGAGGTTGGTGTAATCCATGCACGATGGAGTTTGCTGATGCTGGTATGAATTGAAAAACTTAAAACTTTCACTATCAGAACTGACATACAATTGGTCGCAAAAAAAAAAAACATAGAATGTGTATTTACTAAAAGGACAGCTAAAACAGTAACCATAGTGGGATTAAAATGGCAAAAAAAAGTGGTATGGTACAAATTTTCAATAGACCATAACCGGTCCAATATGTATACTTGGATTTTTTTGGTGTCGAAACCTAATGAAATGTCATTGTTCAAATGGTATTAATTTGTATGGTTAATTTTTTTTTCTTTGTGAAATAGAAGACGCTTGAGGGATCAGCTTTTTTTGAGAACACAGTTTTTAAATTTTTGGCATACGGCCCATTCTTTACCAGGAAAACATAGAAAAGTGTTTTGGTCACCTTGTAATGCCAAATTGACAAAAGAACACCCAAAAAAACACCAACTGTGGTTAAGCTCGTAGAAGTCAATGATTATGAAATGTTTGGTGGTATTAGCACAATGTGAAATTATGACAGCATTTTTTCCTTCAATTTTTGAAGGAAAGGTTGTTAAAATCATGTTTTCTTGCAAAAACATACGAGATTACACAACCAAATATATACCAAACGGAATGGAAATTAATTCTTTAAGGAAATCATAAAAGTTACAGATAGCAGCATTTCTTTTGACCATTTTTTAAAATTAGAAGCCATCTGATTTCCAAAAGTTGTATAAAACCCCTTTTTGAGTGCCAACCAAAATATAAACAGCACCTAATATAC
The DNA here is from genome assembly GCA_023653785.1 of Ophioderma brevispina. Taxonomy (NCBI): domain Eukaryota; kingdom Metazoa; phylum Echinodermata; class Ophiuroidea; order Amphilepidida; family Ophiodermatidae; genus Ophioderma; species Ophioderma brevispina. The sequence continues at coordinate 11,834 of JAMKCH010029510.1, forward strand.
CCCAATAGCTAAAATACATCCCAAATGTAATAGTAAATCATTTTTTGAAGGTTCATTTGTAAAATTCAGCAGATGGCCAGCCATTTTTGAATTTTGACATTTTGTCAATGTGGACAGCCATTTTGGATTTCAAAAGTCATTTTAATGAACACTGTAATGCCCAACAACATTGTTATGGGTTCCAGAAATGCAAATATCGGTCAAGATGTACAAAACGTGATAAAATCCAAAGCTTCAATTGCCCAAGTTCTAATTGAGGCAAATTTTGGTTCCTGAATCACTCCAGGGGTGGTCCCCCAATCCACTTTCGTTGGGATTCCTGTCTGAGGGGGTACGTCCACTCCATGTAATTGCCCAAGTGACGTGCCCAAAAGGATGTCATCGGCCAATTGGGGCTGGTGTTACCTTGTATGTTACCGGCCTGGTGACAGGGCCACCAATCAGCGAGTGCCTTAGTTTTTAAAACTTGGGTTTCCCGCGAAATTTGGTCTGATGTGGGTAATTTTTGCCTCCTTTTGTCACAATCCGGGCTGGAGGGAGACAGTGCGGTATGGTTACGAAAGAAAAACTCCCCACCCTCCCACCCAGTGGGTACTGGGTTGGGTCCCCTCAGGGTGGAGTGCACTGAGGGGTGAACCACAGGTTGGTGGCGTTGGTTTGGCTTGTCCAGGGGCTGGGCTCATCCCTCTTCGGCTATGCACCTGTTTGCTTGGGTAACCCTTACCCTGTATGGGTTTAGAGGGGGATGAAAGCCAGCCTCTGGCTTAGTTTCTTGGTTGGCCAATCGCATTGGTTTTCATATTTTGTTTTGGCACGGTTTAAGTCACCCCCTTTCCTACTGGAAAGGCTTGTGTATCACCAGTGTGTTGTCAATAACTTGGTCACTGTCTATCCAGCCCTTCCTGCAAACAATGTAATTACCGAACCCTGTGTTTCATAGTGTGTATTTTGTGTGTATTTGAAAGAGTATTTCTGGAGCAATTCACTTTTCGGCAAGCCATTTTGAAAAATTTGAGCAAGGGCCAGCCCACTAGGATTTTGAAAGTCTCTATCAATTAAACCAGTCCCAAAAACCTATAAATGGACACCAAAAATACCACAATGGTCAATGATACCAAGTTAGGATTCCCCCACCCCTCCACGGGACCCCGGGGGGTGGGGACCACTTGGGCACGTTGTGTTTTTTAATAAATCGAGGCCCGGCATTCCTCGTGTTCAGCGGGAAATCAGTCAAGAAAAAACCTCCAAACCCAAAATGAACACCAGTTCCCAGCTGCGCGTGGCTTGGGGCCGAACCTTTGGGGGGAAAAAAGTGAATTTTACAGGGGAAGACCATGAGAAAATAAGCCATCTATCGGATAAAAATCAAACCTAAACTATTATGGATAAATAAGAGGGGTATCAAAGATGACGGAAACAAGAACCTTAAAGGGATAATATAAGCAGCGATTTTATTTTTTGATCCGAAACCATCTTAAAAAAATATCAGAATTCTTTTTTGGTATGTTTTTTGATGGCATGGATGAGCTAAAATAACCTGCAAGTGGTGGGCTGATATGAAATCCATGTATTAAAGATAAGGGCAGTAACTTTTATCCGATTCTGTAATTTCTATAGGTGCGTATCAAAATTCCCGGCATATGCGATTCAAAAAAGCCTTTCCGTTGTGAATATCCCAGATTCTTTAAAGTAATATTGTGCATCATTTCTCAACATTTGATATGTTAAAAACAATATTATTGATTTTGTTTATTCGATGGTTTTTGTAAACCACCAATATGTTTGGTGTAGATTTCAAACATCATCGCTGTACGTCTTTTTGTGGGAAACAGTTATGACAAATTTCTCAAATAATGGTTTTACTCTTTGGTGTTTTTGTTCCTACATTTACACTAGTTATAGGAATTGTTGCCTACTTTTCTTTGATTTCTAAGCTAAAAACTGATTTCCATTATGTGTTATTCTCTCACGTAAATCGCTGCGGTCCCTTTGAAGGAAATATTTCTAATGAGTTTGCTTTCACAACATGTTTTGGAGAGGCATAATTTTGTGGGCCGCCAGCTATAGGGCTGCAGGACCACTTAGCAATCGTGGGTTTTTGGTATCTGTGGATGTGTGTATGTGTGTGTCACAAATGGTTAAGTTTGGATTCGGGAACGAACGTTCCCCGAATCCCAACAAACGCTTCGAGCTCAGCTGGTAGACACATTTCTTAATTCTGATGGTAGACACATTTGCGCTTTTTAGTAAATACATCCTTGTCAGGCTGGATGTCGAGCTCAGCGAGTCAACACTTCAATGGAAACCCAATGGGAAACCCAGGGGGAAACCCAATTGCGATTAATTTAAAAAAAAAATGTTCCAAAAAACCATATTGAGTGTATAAATTAGCCAGAATGCCCACATAATCCATATTGGTGGTCGTTACAAAATATGGTGTGTTCTTAACAAAATATGGGTGTCTTTCTACGAAATCCGACTTTCCAATTAGACTTAAGATTATTCCCCGTTACTCCCCCGAGAGCGCCTCTATAACCTCGTGCAATTCCAACGGTTAGCATAAGAGGGTGTTTAACGTAGTAAGTCAATGGAAGAAGCCGTGGGTGTTTTTTTAATATAAATTTAGGAATCATGATTGTCCCAACCCCCCCCGATTAAATGACCTCGTCATATTATGCTAAGTTCCTTGAAATCAGTGGCATAGATGGGCATTGTGAAAGTCCCAAACAAGTGATTGCGCCTTCTGTTTTGCCATAAAAATAGCTAAAATAGATAGAATAGAAAGTGGAATCTGACCAGAAAAAAAAAATGGCTCGTGTGGTTCGAAGTGACGAAAATGAATGCAATAACCGTCTTTTTCAAGACCATGCTAGTGAAGCTTAGTGACGCCGGAGGCAATTTGAGAGGCAGTGATTTAAGCATTTGAAACAAAAATCGATGCATTCATAATATTGGCCCGTAGGAGCCCGACTAGCACGATTCATTGTTGATATCATCGACAGAGTGGATCGCATGCACTGTGATGTGGGATTCTAATTGTATACGTTGTCAGGTTGTGGGGCATGCAAGCAACAAATTGGAGTTGCACGTTTCCATGTAGTTCGGAAGGGCTCGATGGATTGTAACTTGTAGAAAGGAGGGGACGGGGGGGGTGGTCTCGGTGAAATGTTGGGGACCTCATGTGCCCTTGTGCCTCATTTGAACTTTCTTGGGCCGGTAAAAGTTACCATTCACGCGTTCCCGCCAGGCTTGGTGCAAGTTATCTGGAGTTCCGTTAAGGCGTATAATGATGTAACTAGGTGAAAAGAAGACGGGTTTGAAAGAGGGGTTAAATTTAAAGTGTGTTTAAAGAGTGTTCTCGACCTGTTTAGAGTTTGGGCGTATTCGGGCAAATTACATATGAAAATGAGGCCTTTTAATTACTATGCAAAAATCAGCCGTAATCACTTTATTTTATAAATGGTACATCGGACATGTAAAATTCCTTCACTCCGCAAAAAAAACCCATTATGGTGTGCATCTTCGTTGCCATTTTAAAGTTACTGATACATGCGGCTAGGTATTGCAAATGAGCTAATTAAATATGCATAATTGCTTGTATCGCTAAAACGGTACATCGGATATGCAAAAATTCCTTTGATACCTGAAAAACGACTATACCATACATCTTGTTGGGTGAATCATATATGGAGGGGGCGAAGCCGGGGCGAGGTGCTTGGGCATCGGCACGTCTGGGGGGGGGTCAGATTAGGGGTGGCGGTAAGTAAGGGAGGGGTGTGAGTGTAGTGGACTGTTATGAGTTCTTAGGGTGGCGGGGTTGGGGGGCGTCGGGGGGGGTGGGGTGCTGCGTTTGGGGGGGTAGGGGTGAGTGTGTGGCGTCGGGGGTGGGATCAGTTGGTTTGACCTTGGTGGACCCCATTTGACCTTGGTGACCCCATGTGACCTTGTGAACCTCATGTTCATCACGTGACCTTGGTGGACCTCACGTGACCTTGGTGAAGTCATGTGGACTTTGGTGACCTACACAGGAAAACATTTTGGCCCATTCACAAATAAGTGGCGGGGGGGTAGGCTGGGGTGGACAGGAGGGGAGGGGGGTGCAGGGAGGGGGAAGGGTGGGTGCGTGGGAGCATGTTGGGGTGAACTCATGTCACCTTGTGACCCTGTGTTGATCTTTGTGACCTCATGGGCCCCACGTGACCTTGGTGACTATGTCACCTGGTGACATCATGTCAACTTGGTTTGACCTCATGTCACCTTGGTGAACTCATGTCACCTGGTGACCTCATGTCACCTTCGACCCCATTCACAAAATGCGCGGCAGATGACATAGCGGGTCCATATGGACCGTGACATCTTTTTTTTACTTGCATTTTATTCAAATACAAATTTGTCCTTAGTGATAATATCATTTATTGACGACAAAAATATCAACCATTTGGCGAAATTATTATCCATAGACAACAGTGCAGCAGCTATTAAAACTCACCCAAACTCACCCATTTTTTTAAAAATGGATGCCTTGGGCAAGGGAAGTGTTAAATATAGCTCCCAAATGGGTCCAGGGCAGTGTTATATAAAGGAATATTATATATAATCAAAATACAAAAAAATACAATTAGCGTTGTATATGCATAAGCCAGCTATCAATTTCAATTCACCACATGTTAATCAGTTCCATGGGGCAGGCAGGGGTTAAATGGTATATTCATTAATTATCATTTACCAAAACATGAAATCCGACAATCCATCACAAAATTAAGGACCATTCTTTAATTCATTGTATCAGTTACCAATTAGTCATTCCCTTCCGGGTCCGCATCCCAAAACGGGCGTGCAAAGTACCACCAGTCAAACCAACAAAAACAAGTGCCACGAATCCACACGGGCGGGGTGACCGCTCTGTTTTTTTTAAATTGAGTCAAGTGAAAAGTTGAACTTCCACAATTGGAACACCATCTTCTGTCTAGTTGCCCCATGGGATCCATATATGGTGATGAGGTTCAAAGGTCTTGTTGATTGAAAGGTCAAAGGTCATGTGAGGTGGTCAAGTTGCAAAACTGGGCTAAAATGTGAAATTGCCCTACATTGAAAGTTGAAGTTCAAACTGAGTAGGTGCAATCTGGGATCCTTCATTTGTTGATTAGGTACAAATGTCACCTGCCAGGTCAAGGTCATGTGAGTTCAAGGTTGGAAATAGGCTCTATAAAATGTATAAAATTGACCGCAATTGAAAACTTGAAGTTCAATTGGAACCATTATCATGTGTTGAGGAGTCCAAGGTGTGGGAGAAAATATCGGACCAAAAAAACATGATAATGATAAAATTGGAATGATTTACAGCCCAATATTAATTGGTATCGCTTAAGAGTTTTAAAATATTGGGCTCGACTGCGTTCTCGCCCAATATTTTTGCAACGCATAGCTCGACCAATTAATTTGGGGCTAACGATCCAATTTTATATCAAACTTGTGTCATAGGTGCCACAATGCAGATACCTTAATGCATATGAAGTCAAAGGTCATGTGCCAGGGTCAAAGTTCACGGGGTGGCCCACAGCTTAATTCTTTGAAATAGGTCACGAAAGCGAGAAAATGCGAAATTCTAGGTTAGTATATTTTTGCCATAGCAAAGACTAGAAGGGGAAGTCCACTTCACAAAGACACTACTTGAGCATAGCTCATAATATTGACAATGACGAGAAAAAATGACTAGGTCACTGGATGTCGTCATGCAGCAGTGAAACCTTTTATCTCTGTGAAACTGTGGAATAAAATTTACTTTATATTCAATGCATAAAAGTGCAACTAGTTATGAGGATGTGCCGGCACTGCTTGTGTGCTGGATATAATAGTATTGTTTTTGACGAATTTGTAGAATATTGGGATAACATTGTACTGCTGCATGTGTTAGATCTAGATGATCATTGCATTATGACATTGCAAGGTAGCATTATCATCAGGTTTCTTACAGTACTGATTGCTTTAGCCTGTTACATGGGCAGTGCCAACGTATTGATAGAAAACTGCAAGGAGCGCAAGAATAAGTATTTGAAGGTGGCACAGCAGAGTTTAATTGTATAGTTGGAGGAAGAACAGATCGATATGAGATTTGGTGGTTGTTTAAATGATTGATTAACTGAACAGGTTTAGTAATGTGCCTGCCTCACAAGTCATCTAATTAATTCATCAGAAGTTGGATTAATAAGAAGAATTGGTGTGTACCCCCCCCCGTACACATAATATCAGCAATGATTGTAATTATGGGTTTTTTATATCAGAAAGGTGCACTAATGGTGGCTTTAGGTTAAGCTGTTTGTTTGTAACATTCCAGACTCTGAAGCAAAAACAATTACTCAGTGATTGGGTGTATCTCACTGTGTGGCCTGTACCATTACCACAGTGTCTCATGAAACCCATCGTTTACAGATGTTATTCCTGTCACTGGTATTGGACTTGAATCTAAATGTTCACTGGCTGACCGTGATTTCACCACCAGTAACTCTGTTTCCGGGGTACCTCAATGGACGCAAATCTCACAGCAGAAAGTGACACCAAATGTGATCTCTTACGACTATTCCAGATGATATTGGAAGAACATTTACAGGGAAATCTAACTGAACTGGTTTGCGACCCCCACAGGCTCTGTAATTCCACTAAATTGATTCTTTGGGCAAGAGTCATACCAAGGCAGTGCATACTTCAAGTGTTTTGTGACGCCATATTTACTTGCGGAGAATCTTGGAAATTCTACCGGGCAATACACATTCCCATGGTTTTTTGTGGGACATGATTTCAAAGAAAAAAAGCAGAACTCAAAGAAGAAAGCGAGAACTAGATACTTTACAGAAGTGTGAAGTGTAGTAACATCCAACGGCAAACTTCATTTCCACAGTTGAGGGTTAATGGCCAATATTTGCTCATACATAGCACCGTTCACTGTCAGTGGTGATACGCCAATCGCAATTTAACATATGTACTGCTACCAATTACTACAGTGAAGAAATGAACAGAATGCAGCGATCTATCAAAGTTCAAATACTATCAGTATATCCACCAGTGATATGATAGCATACGATCTTTCTAATCGGCTTTGGAAGTGGAGCTCTTAATTATTTAAAGTGGCTCATTTGGAGTGACCACCATACCTTCAAATCCAATAAGGCACCGAGTTGCATCCAGATAGAAATGACGTCTGTTGCAGAAACACGGGAGTACGTAGACCAGGATTCCAGTGTCCTATGCAAACATAAAGACAAGCTCAAGAGACTGATGGAGAACCAACCATCAACTCTTATAGGAATTGAATCATACAATTCAACACAATACAGGCCTGACGAGAGCGTGAACCTACACCAAGATCAGTCTGAACCATCAACCTATACAGCACTCAAGCCAAGTGTTAGCTCACAGCAAACTTGCAGTATGTTTTCTGACTATGAGAATTTGTCTCAGATAAGAGATGGTAGTTGGGGACCTACCTCATTCTACCTCCCCCCTCCCCCGACCCATAATATTCCATCTGTATATTACGATTGTGGTACATGGTGTCTAAAAGTTGTTATTATGAGGGGCGTGTAATGTTGTGATGCATTGCAATGCATAATGTAGAAGCTGTATAACAATTGCTCAATACAGGAAATAATAATTGGTGGTGGTGACGTTTGGTCTGCGTATATTTCTCACCACGCCACTTTAAGATTTGTGAGGCAACGCGAAACAAATGTGGGGTCAACCTGTCGCTTTAGCCTCCATTTTTCTGATTAAAAATACTATGTGACTTTATATGGCAAGCCTAATGAAATATTGAGTTAGTATACAATACTATCACAGTAGGTTTGGTGTACATAATGTGACTTTATATGGCAAGCCTTATGAAATATTGAGTTAGTATACAATACTATCACAGTAGGTTTTTAGTGTAACATAATGTGGACTTTATATGGCAATCCTTATGAAATATTGGTTAGTATACATATATCACAGTAGGTGTGGTGTACATAAGTGACTTATTGCAAGCCGATGAAATTGAATTTAGTATAGCAATACTATCACATTAGGTTTGGTGTACATAAGATGACTTTATATGGCAACCTAATGAATATTGATTAGTATAACATACTATCACAGTAGGTTTGGTCTACATAATGTTTGACCTTTATATGAAAGCCTAATGAAATATTGAGTTAGTAATACAATACTATCACAGTAGGTTTGGTGTACATGATGGACTGTTAGTGGCAAGCCTAATGAAATATTGAGTTAGTTAGACACTAACTATCACAGTAAGGTGTGGGTGTACCTGATGTAGGACTTTATATGGCAGCCTATGACATATTGAGTTAGTATACAATACTATCACAGTTATGTGTGTCTCCATACTGTGACTTTATATGACAGCCTGAGGAAATATGGAGTTAGTATACAAGAACTATCATCTTGGTGTGGTGTACATAATGGTGACTTTTAATGGCATCCTTATGAAATATTGAGTTAGTATACAATACTATCATAGTGGGTTGGTGTAACATATGTGACTTATATGGCAAGCCTAATGAATATTGAGTTAGTATAACAATACTATCACAGTTAGGTGTGGTGTCCATACTGTGCGACTTTATATGACAAGCCTAATGAAATATTGAGTTAGTAATACAATACTATCCTAAGTGGGTGTGGTGTACATAATGTGACTTTATATGGCAAGCCTAATTAAATATTGAGTTAGTATACAATACTACCATAGTAGGTGTGGTTGTCAAATGTGGCTTCCTATGTGACTAACAAGCCAGGTTGGTAGTGAGCATAGATTATATTCTATTTGTATTAAGTCCAAAAGGTGTTCATCACTTTTCTAGTGGAAGCTCAGAATGGTATAAATATTCTACATTTTATCGTCGCCCACTCCACATACTGTCTTATCTTGACGAATGCCGTTTCAAGAAAATCGCCATTGAACTTCTACTGATAGATTTCATGTTTGTACTATGGAATTGAACATTACAATTTACTTTTTTAATTTTGCATTATAAGAAAACATTCTGAAGTTTAAGTTTTGACCTTGCTGAGTTTTGTAAAGTGCACTTTTATTCCTGATATAAAGCTACAAAGTCATAAGTCCATATGTGAACCGCAAAAAAAAGTTTTCACATGACGCTACTTCACCGTATATTGCAATCGTTCAGATAGCTCTCTACACTGCAACAACTGGGTGTGTTTTAAAATTTAACACCAAAGTCGTTGTCACTTGTTGGTGTTATTTCTGGTGTTGAAATTTGGGATTTAACACCACTCGGTGTTGCTGCATAATTTAATTATGGATGTTTGTATTCTGTTTTAGGATTTTATTAGAGGCAACATTTACAATAAGAGAAGCACAAAATAACAAAACAAAACATTTTCTACTAAAATATCACATTTTTCAAATATAAGTTCACACCAAAGTTTGGTGGTAAGTAACACCAGAAGGGAGTGGTCCCGTATAAGATTCCAGGTGAGTGTTAAATTACACCAGTGGTGTCAAATTGACACCGGCAGTATTAAAAAAATGATTAACACCATATGTGGTTAAAATTAAACACAAAGCAGTGGTCATATCATACATTTGTAACACCAAAATTGGTGTTTAAGGCTAAAAAAAAATCATGTTTTGCTTACCATAGAAAAATATCAGGGTCGGATCGTTCGGTCAGAATGTTTTTTTTTAGAATCTTCCTCATGTTTTGCTCTAAAATGAATACGACATACTACTATTTTAAAGGCTTTTTTTTTAAAACCTAGCAAAATCTTCTATTTTTCTAGTTATTGTAGTTGCTTTGGTTGTCTTTTTTGGTTATTTTTTTGTCTTCGGCGTTGGTAATTTTTTTTTTTTTTTTTTTTTAAATTGTGGATGAAAATAAATGGGGGTTCGTTCGCAGAAATATTTTTTTTTATTTTTGTGCTAATTGCATAAAAACTTTTGAGTCGGTCTGCAGTTTTTTGTAGGGTCGGTCGGGTTACCCAAACAAACATTTTTTTTATGCCTAATATCTACTAACATGGTGTAATCTAACACCAGCGGGTGTGGGCCTGTATTGACTCCAGGATGGTGTTTAAAAAATGAACCCCCATCGGGTTACAGTTAACACTCTGCTCCATTTTTTTTGGTCAGTGTCATGTGAAAACACGCCATGTTCCTAATACACGAGGCAGATAAGACGCACATAGACTGTATGTGAAAAAATAAACACTTGTTTTAACGACACGTTAATTTACCCCTAGTGAAATTACGTGTAAATGAACATAAAGCAGTATGTGACATTGCGATAATATTCTGTTTTGAGCTTATTGATCAAATTTCTTAAAATTAATACTCACATATTAGGATTGCCTTTCAAGATTTTAACTTTGTGCATGTCCAGACCATACATAATAAGTACATATGCGAAATATCTAAAAAAAGTCAAGAATATCAGATATCCAGTATGTGATGTGGGCGACGATCTGTTATTTACTTATGATCCTGAATTTAGTCTCCCGTAGACAAGAAATTAATTATTTTAATCTTTTTAATTTGTAACTTATGCATAGCAACTGGGCCACTGATGTGGTAAACAAACCCTGATATGGTTGTAATGGTTTCTATTTGTGTTCTGTATTGGTATGGTTTGAATGAACAAGGTGTTCTTATTTTCCATTCTAGGCCCATATAGCTGTACAAAGGAAATACTAATAGTGTATGTGAAGGTAAATAACCACTTCTGTAAATTGAACTTATTTGTTGTGTGCAATCTTTTTTGGGTGAAGTCATCCAAATCATCAACTTCTTGGTGCACGCTGCTTCTTGGGATATTATTTTCTCTGCATTTGACTCGTATTTGAGCTGCCCTAAGTGTAGAAGCTTTTCCAAAATGGAGAAGAGAGTGGAATCCTTGACAGCATTATAGACCTCAACACATGCTGATTACTATGGCAACTTCATATCTTCTGTGCATTTTAACTCTAACAAGGATGGTTGTTTTATGTATTTTGGCTAGCACATCATGCCAGTTGTATTTAGAAGAACCGCTGCAAAGTGTACAGGTCTTGGAAGGTGGCACAGCAAGAGTTCACATGTATTTTGGAGGTGACTCTGATCAATATGAAGTATTGTGGTTTTTCGAGATGTATCATGGCAGATATATTTGATTTGCTGCTCAGCAACTGAGATTTATTCTCGATTTTTTAAAACCTGGCTCTGGACACTTTAACCATTAAACATCATCATAATAGTTGATGGAAACTTACAACTATAGTCTCTTCAGATCCAATGTTGCAGTGGACCTATCACGTACCAATGCCTATATCAAAACAAGCTATCTGGTACTAGGAGGTGGACATGGGGTACTTGGACTGTAGTGATTGGTTAGATCTTGCTTGTTGTTTTTTCACTCCCAACACCCCAGTGTTCACATGAACCAAGCAATATACCAGTGATTACAGAGGCTGGCATTGTAATAGATCTGGTCTTTCTGTCACAGCCCTTGAATTCCCTTCCAGTAGCTTTTGTTTGCACCCAATGACCCCAGCAAATCCTCACAGCAGGTAATGACAACATTTAATTATCCTATTAACTTATTTTCCAAGCTGACGGGAATGGCATTCCTGCAAATAAGCATTGCACTCTGTACTGGAGCCTTCAACATGTAGTGTAATATCCATTGATATGTTCCTGTAAGGCAGATATTTGACACCAAACTTACTGCTATTTTACTGAAACCCATAGTTGACACAAACTTTAATTTTAAAAATCTGCCACTATCAACTGCAGATACATATGTTCAGTGTTCCTGGACATGAGCCTGTGGAAGGATGTTAAAGTTGACATGGGTTACCATAATTGAACTTATGATGAAACATCAAAGCTCAAAATTAAGAAGGCAGGATTTCCAATAACCCCAGTGCGTTTAAAGTGGTTAACAAACAAAAAGTTGTTCTCTTCCGAGACGATAACCCGCCAAAATAATCATTACTGAAAGTGATGAGCAGAATGACGTGGAAACAACCACAGTAAAACTTCTGTCATCGTAAGTTGCTACAGTCATATGACAAGTGTGGTGTTCTTTCTATAGGCTTGGAGTGGTGTTTGTTTCATCATCTTAAAGCGAAGGTCATTGGAAGAATGGAGCCAAACCAACAAATTCCACGACTATCATTGCCGAGTATGAATCTCCAATAGGAATGCTTCCACTGGACAATTAAGAAGACAATCATAATTCCAAGCTCTGTAGAGATACACCTCATCCTTCTCAACTCTATATCGGACCAATCTATGCCACCATGAACACTAACCGCATCAATCCAGAACATCACAGAACCACCATCTACCACTTGAATGCATCCAATTCACATGCTTTACCCAGACCCTGCAGAAAATGAAGTTCGCAAAGACCGTCAGAAACCCTCGGCTTAAATGACACCCTCAAACAATCTCCAGACCAGCTCGTTGGAACAGCCAAGATTTTTTCAAGATGCGAAGAAAGGGAGCTGCCGTGGCTTTCTTCCAGTGTTGATAGATCAGAAATCAACTCCATACCAAGCCTTGCAAAAGTAAAGTGCGCAAAGACCAATCCCGATCCAACTGCTTTGAAGCTCTCAAACAAGTGACAAGCTCTCAATAGGTAGACCACAGTGTACCCAACTATTCCAAAGTCTAGATCAGAGGAGTTGAAACTAGGACGTGCGTCAGAGTGGATTGGTTTTTACATGACCAGGAGGAGATTTTTTAGGATACAAATTTCTCTCAAATTTCACTGGATCGTTGTAGAACCACCTACCAAGAACGTTTCGAAGGTTTATTGGACAAAACAATGTGCAAAAGAAACCCAAACCTTGTTTTTTGAACTGCTTCTAATCGTATCGTTTCCCCATAGAAAACCCGTGCTTTGCTTTCTGTCATCACGACAGAACGTCCTATCAAATCATCTTTATTACATTAAGATGCGCATTTTGGCTATTCCTTCAGGTTGTGTCTAATACATTGGTACTCATTCCAAATAATAGGAAAAAAAAAAAACTGGGGTTTCGACAACAAATTGGTGACCTTCTTCCTGGAAATCTCCTGTCTCTTAAATAGTCCGTATGTTGTTTACTCTTGTAGGATCTTCGTGCTAAAAGTGATATTGTTGCTGTTTGGGTTTTAGAGCCACACCGTGTAAAGTAGTGTATTTTTGGATCCTATGAGACAATCACAACAACCTGTTCCCTGAGTTAACAAATCTAAGCATTGGATACATTTTACAATCAGGGGTGACTGAACCATTATGGTCTCTACTGCCCTAAAGGTTGGATCCTATCAATACATACATGTACTCGTTTCAAATCCTTATAAGGGACCGACCAAGTTAGTGTACATGCAAACACAATATTTGATTCAATTCAAGTTTTCCATTCCCCTGTAATAACATTTCCCCTCCTTGAAGAAATGAAGCAGTCATAAAAATTTGACCACATCGTTGATGACAGTCTGGTCCCTCTTGGAAATCCAAAAAAGCAAAGAAAATCATTTAAGCACAAACTTTTTCATAGTGCAAAGATTATGTTTTTTTACTAAAAAAAATGCCACAGAAAAACAATTTTTGTGTTTTCATACTTCTACATTGTCACAGAATAATGTATCAAAGTCTATAAAAATCACAATGTGGAATATGTTAAGTTTTGTCCTGGGTCAAAGGTTAAAACATTTAACTGTTTTTGAGACCTACCCCACAACCAACTTATTCATCTGGCCATGAGGATTAAAAAAATATAGTTGGCCATGTCTATGGTCCATTAGTTGTTCAGGATTTAGGCACTCCATAAAGTTCAAGGTTGAAATTTCTTTCATAGTGTTCCGATTTTGACAAGAAAGTATCCTCAAATTGTTTTTTCTGGTCATTCCTTTAACAAAATGCAATTTTGCTCTGTATTTGACATTTTATTATGCAAATTAAATAAGTCTTAATGACCCATCGGGTATGTAGAAGACCCTTGTTACAGTTTGCCCTCTATTTATGCAACCAAATGGTGAATTGGAAAGGTTGCCAAAAGTATTCATTTTCTGGTTCTTTGTGGACTAGCTGAAAATTTGGAAACTCATTTTTGAAAAGGATCGGAGCATTTGGAAAAAAAATGTAACGACAGGATTACCTTGAACCTTTTATTTGCCTATAACTCAACATAACATACAGATAGGCAAAATAATACTACTTTTTATCCCCCTGACTTGACAAGCAGAATGGGGGGGGATTATATCCCCTGGCTTGAAAAGCATTGTCCCCTGGCTTGAAAGCATTATCCCCTGGCTTGAAAGCCTTATCATCCCCTTGCTTAAAAGCATTATCCCTGGCTTGAAAAGCATTATCCCCTGTGGCTTGAAAAGCATTATCCCCTGCTTGAAAAGCATTATCCCCTGGGCTTGAAAAGCTTATCCCCTGGCTTGAAAGCAGAATGGGAATTTGCGATCAGTCAAGGCGTCGGCGGCGTCTGCGTCGGCTGCGGCGGCGTCCCAAAACAATCTTGTGACCGTAATCATTAGACCCATAAGGGTTATGGTGATGAACTTGGTGGATGGGATTGGACTGCCAAGCCCTTCATCTGATTAGATTATGGGCATTGCATATTCCAATTAGGTCTCTAATTTGAAATTAATGAGTTAATTTGAGGTATTTTCCAACACAATCTTTGAACGCGATAACATGCGACCCATAAGGGTTATGTGATGTAACTTGGTGGGGGTGGCTCGGACTGCCATGCCCTTCATCTGATTAAGATTATGGGCGTGGCATATTGCTAATTAATGTAACCTAATTTGCATAATTAATGAGTTAAGTTGGGGTATTTTTACCCACAAGCTTGTGAACAAACTCACTAAGATAATAGTCCGATTTTGATGAAACTTGTGGAGGGGGTGGGGATTCATTTACTCTCCTCTCCCGTTGTAGGTTTGTGGCGCATGAATATCTAATTAATAGCTAATTTGCATATTTATGGGCAAATGTTGGGGTATATTCAACCCAAAAAATTGTGAACACAATCTTAATCCATACGTTGATTTTGATGAAGCTTGATGGAGGGGTGGGGAATCATGTACGCTCGCGCTGATTAGGTTTAAGGTGGGTTGTCCGTTTAAAGGGGGGGTTGTCTGGGTTTAATAGGGGTTGTTTTATGGGGGGGAACGGGGTGGGGGTGGGGTTGTTGGGTTTTACGGGGGATTGTTGGGGTTTAGGTGGGTTTGTCTGGGTTTAAAGGGGGTTTTCCGGGTTTAAGGGGGTTGTCTGGACCTTAAGGGGTTTGGTTGGGGTTTAAGAAGGGGGTTTGTCCTGGTTAAAGGGGGTTGTCGCGGGTTTAAGGGGGTTGCCTGGGCTTAAGGGGGCTTGTTGTGGTTTAAGGTGGGTTGCAAGAGTTTAAGAAGGGGTTGTCCAGGTTTAAGGGGGGTTGGTCTGGGTTGAAGGGGGGTTTTGTCCAGCTTTAGGGGGTTTTTGGGTTTAACGGGGGATTGTTTGGGGTTTAAGGTGGGTTGTCTGGGTTTAAAGGGGGTTGTTCCGGGTTAAGGGGAGTTTGTCGAACTTTAAGAAGGGGGACTTGTTGGGGTTTAAGGTGGGTTTGTTCCGTTTAAAAGGGTTGTCCGGGTTTTAGATGGGGGTTCTGGGCTTAAGGTACTGGGCTTGTTGTGGTTTAAGTGGATTGCATGCACGAGTTTTAAGAGAAAGGTGGGTTTTCAGGGTTTAAGGGGGTTGTTGTGGGTTTAAGGGATTTTGGGGTTTAAAGGGGGGTATTTGCAGCTGATTATTTAAAAATTTGTAAACCGCGCCCGCCAGGGTGGTTTAGCGTTTCGAGAACCGCGACGTTTATTTTTTTCATCCTTTTAGGATATGCCAGAGGGTTTAATTGCGTCAATCCCACAATGCAGCACCAGTTTGGGGAAATTTCCCCTCAATAGGGTCATTATCCTCCCACAAAAATCCTATGCCTAACACATCAAAAAAAACATTGCTTTTATGCTCATTTATCCCACTAAAGCATTGTACTGAGGAATGTTTTAGCATGATTATGAAAATATCACTGGTTCTTAAACTTTTGGACACCTGTTTATCTCCCAAGTACTGACATGTGTTTAGTTAGTGCAGTATAGCCCCATTGCAATGCATTATGGTATCGGTTCACAACACCCCACCCTCTGATATGGATGGCCAAAACCTTGCCAGACCTCCCTGGAAATGCATGTTCCCTGCTACAGTACTTCTACTTTTGATATGTTATTCTCAAATCTTTTTTAAGTATAACACTAAAATTTGGTTTTATTTGCATTATTTTGAGGTTAAAGCCATTAATTTATTTTAATTTCTTGAACGCCTACCATACCACTCTAAAAGAAGGATTGACGATTTGTACCTGTACAAACTTTGTTATGTAAGTCTTATATAGCCCTTCTCTAAGGCTTGTTCAAATTGATTTTGGGAGGAAAACAACATCTCCATAACATTCCTGAATTTAAAGGTGCATTTTTGTGATTCCCTCACCCGTCTGTTTAATTCACAAAATTTTAGTTGATTTCGAGCTTTGCAGGTTTTGTGTTTATGTGTAATTGGTTTGTGTTCCCACGTCCCAGAGGCCACCGTGCTGTAATTCTGTCTTTTTCCGGACAGAAATTACAAAATTTGGCAAATTTCTTAACAGATGCGACCAAATTTGCATGTAAACTAAGTAACACATAGGACATGGTTTCAGATTGACCTAGGTTTTTAGTGCCAAAGTGTGAAAAAAATCAGAATCTTATCTGAGCAAAAATCACACCTGTTTAATTTCTCGTGTCATTTCGAGGGTAAATGTTCGTAGATTTGAATTTTAATTGAAAATCCCTGTACATACACCATTTTGCACAAAATATTGATTGTGGCCAATTTTGTCCGAACATCGTAACTTTTTTGTGTGACAAAAATTTTCACACACTACGCAACTTTTGATACTTAGAGTCTACAATATATATATGACCCTTTGTATCTGTTATTGTATTATTTTTCTTTACCCTGTCTAAAATTTGAGAATTTTTTTAATCAATTTGGCAAATCCAATTTTACCCTTAATCGGCGTTTCGAGAACCCAAAAAAACCGAAAACCCGAAAAGGGTAAACATGTTTGAAACGTTAATCGATTATCCCAGACATCTTCCCACAAGAATATGTTATTAAATTTTTTTGGTCAAACTTCAAAATTATTTGAGAATTTTTTTATCAAAGCAAGATGCAATTATCAGCAAAATACATAGGTTTCTATGGGCTCGGCTTGTGCAATACCCCCAAAATGCGATATCTCGAACGCATCAACATTTTGCCTTTTTTATCTTCAGATTTGGATTTTACACAAAATTTTAAGCTAAAAACATGTTTTTTTCATTGTTAAAGCCCCTTCACATTTTTACACTTTTGGGCATTACAACCTGACAATCTTGTTCAAAATTGTTGGAACACTTGTGCAGATTTTGTTCCCGCCCCCCATTTCAATGTTGCATGATCACGACCCACTTGATCAATCTCGCCCCATTTTTTATTTTCAACCTGATTGGGAGGGGGTTGGGAAGGGGGGAAAGAAAGTATAGTTCCAATGCGTTTCAGCCTATTATCTCTTTCATAGCTGCCAATAGTAAGGTGTTCCAAGACTTATGAACAAGATTGTGGTCTAATCTTAACCATTCATGATGACTTAGCTAACGGTTCAAGATAATAAAATCTCAACTTGTTTTAGGTAAGTCGGTGAATGAAAATGCGAATCACAAAATGCCCCTTTAAGCAATTATTGCTGTAAATTACAGTTTGATACCTGCATGTAACTGTAGCCTACTGTAGTTTGACCTTACATTTAGAAAAAGAAATTTTTAGTTTTTTTTTGATAAAATAGGTTATTTTCATACATTCTGCAATGCTATCACTTTTTCAGGCAAAGCAAAAAAGGTTGTTTGGTAACCATGCCTTTAATGTTTGAAAAGCTTGTGATCATACAAATAGAAGGGAAATAATCATTTGTCTTGGCTTATTTTTTCTTACTATTTATTGGGTACTGTGCATTAAATGTGCACTGTCTAATAAGGCATGTGAATTAGGTGCAAATCAATAAAATTGTCTGATCATGGTATTGTTATTCAGAGGTCTCAGGGGGCCATCTAAGTGCAAACCGTTAAAAAATGTATGGACATAAAACTTGCATGAGTATATTGTCAGGGACAGAATTATGCGACCAATTGTGTTGGATGTTCAAGGTTTGGTTCCATCACCGCGGCGTGACTGTGATTGTTTTGGATGTGTAGTAATGGGCGGCGGGGCATGTTCAAGCAAGATATGATTTAAAATGTCCAAAAAATGCACTATTTGTTTTGGGAATTTTGACTCACAAGACACAATAATTTAGTACACTTTTTGTTTCAATAACCTGAACTGTTCACAGATTATTATGTCATGACCTACATATGTTCTGCACCCTTAAATTATGTCATATGTTCAATTGGTCTCCTTATTCTGTCGCGATACTATAACCTTTCACAATTTTAAAGGTCACTAAGCGGGCAGCCCACACTGCGGTCGGGCCGCCCGCTAGCTGAGTATCTGGAATGTTTTTCAGAAGCGCCCTGGGTGCTTAAGTCAGGCATTTGGAAGGGGGCGTTATTAGATATGAAGTAAATTGCTAAATCATATCGACGTCACGCAATGGGTAAATGCCCTATAAATGACCCCTGCATGACCTTGTGACCCAAAATACCCCTAAAAACATGACCAAAACTCAAACGACAAAACTTACCACCATACCAAATTCATATCCATCCGTCAAAGCAAGGCCTAGTTACCCAATAACGATACCTGGATGACCTTTGACCCCAAACTGGCCCCTTGAAAATTGTTACCACACAAGTGTTATGGGATTCTAACTTAATACCTGGGTTTAAACCATGGTTAGTCCTACATGAGTGGACCTTTTTTCCTTCCTACAATATTTGCAAGTTAAATGTAGGCGGTTGAGAAACATCCCAATGAACCCATCCTGAGGATTCTAACATGTTACAGCACATTTTTAGAAGTATGTTGGAAGAAAAAGGGTCCATTATGTATGACTAACCCTGGTTAAACCCGGTCTAAGTTAGCCCTCCCTTTCAGAATACCAGCCATAATATTTCCAAACAATGAAATATAAAAGGATGTGTGTAAATTTAAAATCCTAGTGAGTCCATCCTTTAGGTACTAGCGAAATGTGCAGTATTGCCATTTATTAAAAAGGCCCCGCACTAATAATATCACCAAGAAATTGGTTTAACACCAAATTATCCAGTAACTCTGGCATATGAATGAATGCTAATGAGCCATTTGCATATGAACAGAAACCCTGTTTTAACCCTTTTTTTTAGATTTAAAAATAAGTTGGAAGTTCGTAAAAGAGTTTAGAAAGCAAGTATACGTGTTAGTCCAAAAAAAAAAAAAAACCTACCATTCAGAATAAAAAATAATTCAAATATTTAAGAATTGTTTTGCTCAAATGTTTTGCTATGTTATAACGAAGGATAAACAGGCTTTCAGAAGAACTTTATTTGGTGTCATTTGGACTTTGGAGAAAGAAGTTACCCTATTTTTGCTGAGAGACTTCAAAATCCTGTTTGGCCGATTTTGAGCCAACCAAAGAGTCATCGCTTACATAAAGTAATGGTCTTCCGCAGTGATTTGAGTACACACATTAACACATTATAAAAGGGAGCCGTAAGGAAGGGAGGGGGGGGGGAGGTTTTTTTTATAAATAATTAAAATAGGGGTATTTGTTTGAGAGAGAGAGAGATAATTGAAGGATTATAAAATAATATCCCCAGATTACAAAAGAAAATGTTAAGTAAAAAAATTGTTCAAGTTCCTAACTAAGAAAGTCCAGATACTGTGTAAGACCAAAGGGTTTTTACTTTGGTTCAGCAAGATTTCGTGGTTTTAACCTACAACGAACTTGGGAGCAAAAGTTAAACCAAAGAATTTTTTGTATTCCGCTTGAACAGCAGTGCGATAAGGAATTTTAAGGTTTAATTCCGATTTTTTACAGAACTTCAGCTTTAGTTCTTCTTGCAATTTAGGGATGCTGAGTATACTGTATTTGTGTCAAATAATTACCTTAGAGATGTAAAACAAATATCTCTGAGCAGTTTCATTATGTTCATGACTGAGACATTGATATGGAGTGATTTTCAATAACTTACTCTTAATGATTGAACTGGTAATTTAATTTTTGAGAATTTTGCTTATAATTATTTACACCAATAGACATTTTATTCCACTGATAGTTTTTTGTCGAGAAGAAATCGATACGATCTGAAATTTGGCATGTGTGAATTGTCTTGCATAATGTGTTATGGTACACGTCGGTGTCGGTCTCTGCATTGTTGGCTAAAATCGGCCAAACTGAATTTTTCGGTTCTCTCCGCAAAATTGACATAGTTTTTCTGAACCCAATGCCCAAAAGACACCAATAAAAATCTTCTGAAATAGTCCTGTTTATCTCTGTAAACCACCAAAGCAAACATTGAAGCAAAAATAACGTTTTAACCTTTGAAAAAAAATCTTTCCCTTAATGTAGGGTTTTATGACTCACACTGTACACCAAAACATGAATGCGTGTGCAAGTTTCACATGAACTCTGTCGCTTTCTCTACATTTGTTATAGTGTACATAATGTCATTTTTATTATCACTGAAGCAAATATAATTTGAGAGTGATTATTTTCTTTTTCCTATTAACGCGCACTGGCCACAGTTTCACAAAATATTAAATTTCTTCATTTGCTCTCAATATAGTCAGGCCATTGGAAGGACAGATATATATTTTACACATAAAAATAACATACCCAAAACAGATAGGACATTGAGAATGAGGATAAAGACACCGGTAATTGTAGGCCAACTTTTAAGTTTTCCATAACTTTAATCAACAATGTGTATATTACATGATTTTTTGACCGTACTCACTGATTTAAAACCACAAAGGTTATGAGACCGATCAACATGTGGGGGGGCATAGCATGGAAACATGATACGGCGTGTGTGTCTTGTGTTAAACGACATTTTCGTCGTCTGCTGACTTTAACGTCCCGTCAACGCTAATTATAAAATCGTTCTGTTTATTCCATAGGAGCTGGCATTTCGGGTGAGGGCTTTTGTACTAGTATATAAAAGCCTTACAACCATGCAAAAATTCGATTTTGAAATCTTTAGGCGTCACTTTTTCAAATATGTGCCATTGTCTCTTTAAGCCACTTTAAAACGAATTGGCATGAAAAACCAACACAAAACTACTTCTAAAAAGCATCATACCAATGCACGTGGCTAACAATAAACAGTGGGAATTATGGGGGCTGCATGAATGAATAACTTTATTCCATCCGTGTTAAACTGCCAAAAGGGTTTTTTGGGATTCTCTAAAAATATCCTTGTAAGTGAAAAAATAACATTGCAGTAATTTTCATGTTTTTAGCCAGTCTGAATTCTGAGCCACATCTATTGCAGAAACCAAGTGTGACATTAAAGTATTGTTAAAGCCACTGCAAGGAACCAGACATATAGTGAATTTAAAATAAGCCGAGTAAAATGAATCACAACATTTTAAAAAATCTCTGCAGTGTAAAATAACTTGTTTTTGCAGTTGTAGCTAAGCATGCATTTGACAGATTTTTTTATGCCCCTTGTGTTAGCTATACAGGCAATATCTTTCACGAGAGAAATGCAGTCAGCACCCTTAGTTTGCGGCTTACATTCTACTGATTTGCTGCAACTATTGTGTCAGTTTCATCTTGTCAGCCAGATTTGATACAACCACCACAAGATGTTGAGGTGTTGAAGGTATACCGCCGATTTTTATTTTTTATTTACATGTCATAAAAAAAAAAAAATAAAAAAAAGATCAGCGATTGAAACGAAGAATTTGACATTCGGTGGTTGGTCATAATACCTAAAAATTGTAAACATTTCAATTTGTGGCATTTTCATCTGGTTCTCATGGAACTTACTCTACTTCGGTGTACAATGACATTGTGGCATCAAGGAATATAAACTTCAGCCTTCAAAATGTGACAATAGATGATGGAGACTTTAAGTTTGCATGTCCATGCATACTACCAGTAGGATAACACGTGGAGATTGGGTACATCTAGGTGGTGCCGCTGCCGACACCACGGTGCTCATATGAACCAAGTGAAATTCAGAAATCCCAGAGGCTGGTGTGAAGTCGACTGACATGTTCTTTAATGGATCAAGTTTACAGCCGTGTTTGCTGACATGGTCTGCAAATGGTCAGCCAATTGCACAGGAACTGAGTGTCAGCACCGTTTTGTCTTATCATCTTATGCCGGTTAAAATGGACGGAATTTGTTTTGCAATACCAAAACTTGAACACTGCATTGGAAACCTGGGCATGCTCTATTGTACCAGTGAGCAACGAGCAATCTGTACTGAATTGGAGAAATGTCTGTTTAGAAACTCTGATCTTACGCTGTCATATCACAGCTTGTGTAGCGGTGGCTTATAAAATTCTTCCTTTTTGGTTTTGGTTGGGAATTTCTTTCAATCAAAGTACAAGCCATTAAGATACAGCAGAAGATTCAAAAGATTCCATCACTTTTGAACCTGAATATGCAACTAAAATAGAAAGGAAATCAATTCGTCAATTATCTTCTAGACCTTCCTTCACACAGCCGTCAACGCGTATGGCAACATTGAGACCCCTTCGAGTTAATCATCCACCTTTACCAGCAAACATCAGCTATCAAAAGAGATTCCAAGCATTTCTGTATTGTGAACTGTGATACCACAAATTCACATCCATACCAAGCCTTAAAGAAGGAAGAAGAGACATGTCAGCTTATATGTCGACTAAAACCCCTAAGAGAGCAGTCTTATGCAGTCACTACTTACCCTCACCGAGTCATCATGCACAACCGCAAAGCCTTTCAACATCTCCCACTGTGATACCACAAATTCACATCCGTAATCAAGGCCTAAAGAAGGAATAAAGAGACCCATCGCCTATATTTTCCCTAAACCAAATAAGAGAGCGTCTTATGCATTCACTATAGCACTACCACCCTAGTCACTCATACGCAACAAGCAGAAAGGTATTTGACATACTCCCACCTGGGCTACCACAATTCACACCCTTACCCAGCATTGAGGAAGGAGAAAGAGGCAAAATCAGCCAGACACCTCATATATGTCCCTTAAACCAATAGGAGGCCATTCATGGTGGCAACAGATCCTGATATCAAAATCACAAATGTTGAAAGCAAAAACAATTCCAGTTCTTCTAATATTGATACTTATTCACATCCATACCAAGCCTTAAAGAAAGCATGAGATAGAAACAAATCAGAACAAAATGCCAGTTTACACCCAAATCAGATCCTGCAAAAGCTGTAAACATGTAATGATGACCAACCACATTCGTTTGTGTGTGCACCAACCTCTTCATCAGACTGTAAGCAGCAAACCAGTGAAGCTAAGAAAGGTGAAGCGAAGGAAGATAAAGCAAAGAAAGATGAAGTAAAGAAAGATGAAGAAATAAAGATGGAGGCACAGAAAATGAGGCAAAGAAAGAGGAGGCAAAGAAAAATGAGGCAAAGAAAGATGAGGCAAAGGAAGATGAGGCAAAGAAAGATGAGGCTAAGAAAGATGAGGCAAAGGAAGATGAGGCAAAGAAAGATGGGGCAAAGAAAGATGAGGCGAAGAAAGATGAGGCAAAGAAAGAAGAAGCAAAGGAAGATGAGGCAAAGAAAAAAGAGGCAAAGAAAAATGAGGCAAAGAAAGATGAGGCAAAGAAAGATGAGGCAAAGAAAGATGAGGCAAAGAAAAATGAGGCAAAGAAAGATGAGGCTAAGAAAGATGAGGCAAAGAAAGATGGGGCAAAGAAAGATGAGGCAAAGAAAGATGAGGCAAAGGAAGATGAACCACACCTCCATGCCATAGAAGGAGATTGTAGTGATTTGCCTGAGACAGAGTATGTGGTGATTCTCAAACCAACCTTTCCCCAAGCATCGTGAAATTATGTCATACCATTTTCAGTTTCATCTATTCAAATGCTTTGTTAACCACAGGCCTAGCATGATTGCCATTGCAACTGGGTGTTAATATTAATTGTGACTTTGAAACTTCAGATTGTGATCAAAATGTTAGTATATGGTATGATTGGGTCACATCCTTCCTTAAAGGCACTATCAGTGATCCACCCAAAAGAATCAAAATATTCAAAATTTGCAGTCAGTAGTCATCTAGAAGTGAAGAATGAGTGAATTCACCAAATCTGCTGTCATCCCCAAAACAAAACCCTCATTTTTTTTCAAAATAAAAAAAAGATACCTTTATAATAATCTGAAGTTATACATATGCAACTTATCTATATGGCTATGTTATGAAAAAATGGGTTAGCAACCACTTTGCGTGTAATGTACTAATAAAAAGTGAACAACACATGCCCTTGGTCACAGATCATGGTTCAATTATCTGTGTGTAGGAAGAAGAGTCACTTAGCTAGAAGGTAACTTCTAAAGCTGCCTTCTGTTTTAACTAGTGTAATTACTCTTACATTATTTCTTCTAACACTTAACCAAATAAAGCAAACAAAACTATGAAAGTATATTCATTTCAAATTATAATTATTAGTTATAGTTATCTTAGGAATATAGTTGAATGGGAATATAGTTGAATAGGAATATAGTTGAATAGGAATATAGTTAAATAGGAATATAGTTAAGTAGGAATATAGTTAAATAGGAATATAGTTAAATAGGAATATAGTTAAATAGAAATATAGTTAAATAGGAATATAGTTAAATAGGAATATAGTTAAATAGAAATATAGTTAAATAGAAATATAGTTAAGTAGAAATATAGTTGAATAGCAATATAGTTGACAATGTCAAAGAGATTAGGAATGCAAAATGACACAGGGCAGCAAATAGACAATATTATTGTTTGAGATCCAGTTTTGTCTGTCTTGATACAAGTGAATGAACAACTTTGTTGTTTCAAATATAGAAAGGTCAAACACACCTGAAACCAATGACTAAGTGACTTTTCTACTCTATACAATATATCAGGTAGTCGCTTCACCACCTTGTTTTGACAGGCAATCAGAATAGTCGAAGTCTAAATGACTTGATAAATGGTCGGTACCATATCCTCTTCAAGATCTCCCAACACTCTTGGAGGAAGTGCAGATTGTTTGGTGATAAGGCCTTTTCTGCATTGTTTCAATCAAGTTTCTGGATTAGAGAATTGTTGAGTGTACAACGAAGTGAAGATAGTCCTGGAGAACAGAAATGGAACAGTAGTGGAAAATATCTTCTAATGGTTGTGTCTTTTTGGCACCACAGCTTCATTGGAAGTCTGCCAATGCTCTCTCCACCTTGAAGGAAGTCTAGATTAAGCAGTGTTAAGAACTTTTCCACATTCTTCCAATCACGTTGCTGGATTAGAGAATTGTTGAGTGTACAAACAAAATGAAGATAGTCCTGGAGAACAGCAATGGAACAGTAGTAGAAAATATCCTCTAATGGTTATATCTGTGTGGCATTGCAGCTTCTTTGGAAGTCAACACAGGTACTTCTTTATTTATTGATTATGGCAACTTCAATGGTTTCAGTGCAATTGACTCAACAACTGTTTGTTGTTCTTATCACCATGTCATGTGCTTTATGTCAGGTACAATTGGTACAACTACCACAGAGTGTCCAGGTGTTTGAAGGTGGTAATGCTGAGTTTACTTGCAAGGTCGATGAAAGAGCGTCATCTGTTACTATCTTGTGGGCAATCAGAGTTGCATCAGGAGAAGTTGACGAATACCAGTATTTGAATGTTTCTGTCCAGCAAAACGGTACTGTAACTATTCCTGAATTTTCATCCAGTTCACATGGAGTTTATAGCACTTCTCATGATGGCACTGCTAGGTTTGAAGAATATATTCTCCAAATAAGGAATGTTACAAAAAATGATGATGGTATATCATTTTCCTGTGCCTATTCAACACCAGAAGAGCAGAGAACATTACTGAGTAGCTGGGTACATCTGACTGTCTTTCCACTACCAACGGTGCACTGCTCCTATGAACCGGGATACATACCAGTGATTTCTCCTACTGGAATAGAAATAACTTTTTTCTGTTCTGTTACCAATGCCGCCCTTCCAGTGATTTTATCCTGGCATACTGATGGACAACCGATCTCACAGAAAACATATGGCTCAAATATGTTATCCTATGACCTGCTTCCAGCAGATAATGGAAGAGAATTTATCTGTACCACAAACTTTGATACTTCACTTAAGCCATCCTCATGCAGATTAACACCCTTAAATATTGTTCCTAAAGTACAATTGACACCAAACATATTGCGGGTCTCTACAACCATAATTGATGCGACGTTAACTTGCCAGAATTCAGCGACTGCAACTTCAGATACCTACTACAGATGGTTCTGGGGACCAGTTCTCTTGGAAGAAGCAGTTGACACTGGTTTGACAATGATTGTTACTACTGACAGAACGTCAAAGCTGAGAGTGATAGGCAGCATATCCAGGACCGTCATTGTAACTTGTCAAGTGGTATCACCATCAATAGCTACTTCAAATGCTACTGCTACAATTTTAATTCCCAAGAGTGATACAGAGTATGAACCGGAAATCAGCCAATGTCAATGTTTAAAATCTGCTATCATTGCAACGGCTGTCATTTGTGCAAGCATACTGTTCTTCCTAATAGGGTTTGGAGGTGGTGCTCTTTTTATATTAAAACAGCGATCATTGAAAGAGGCACCTTCTGGTGTTTCAGAATTTGATTCCGGTGTTTCAGGATTTCCAGAGGCTTATCCTCTTTCATATCGACATCATTCAGGTGACCAAAACAGTTGTGAGCAACTGGACAGTAGCAGTGAGACTAGCCAGGTTACTCCAGGAAGAAATGGCCATTCAGACTCTTCAACTAACATAGAAGCATCAAAGCAGACTCTCCACAGTGATGGAGTACAAGAAGACAGGACTGATGACTCAGCTTGTACATGGGAGAGTATGGTCTAGTGATTAAGCAAAAAAAAAGTTTGTTTCCAATAGGCCATGTGCATTTTTATTTTGGAGCCATTTTACCACATTTCATTTTCTTATTTGATTTTCTGAGAAAAAATTGAATTTTTTAGGCAAATGATTTTGTTGACAAAAATGCTTCAGAGATAGAAAATTTCATATTTTAAAAATATGTAAGTGATCCCAAATATTTTTGTTTTGTAAACTAATAATCAGACAGTCAAATATGATTTGCAACTGTTTTGACTTGGCTGATTTGAGCCATTTCTGGAGAAAATCCTTAAAAAAAACACATTTCACATTTAGGTTTTTGGACTAACTACTGGAAACAAACTTGATTTTGTTTTGGGCCTTAAGGTCCTCCTGAGCGCTACCTGCCTTTCATACAGCATTTCTGATTGGTTATTCACATAATATATTCAATTTAGCAACCAGTTGAAATACAGCTTACAAATATGTTAGCTCTAGTCCTGTTCAACCCTACCATCATTTTAACCTTGTTGTTGGTTAGCTCAAAAAGTCACATAATTTCCATTGTAACCAGTCATCTTTAAGTGCCACACATAGGTGTAACTGTTTTGCTACATCCATGGTTCAAATCCTGGTGTGAGCATTTAAACATGGATGGCTCAAGTGCAATGCAGTTGGCAAAACTGATTGATTGAAATAAACTTTCCACAAAAAATTCATTTGAAAGATAGATCAAACAAAGTTATGCTAACAGTTGACCTAAACCCCTCAAAAGGTTTGCAATTTTTTTCACATATCTAAAGTTTTAATATACCTTTCTCCCAGGGCACCATTGGATAGTGGCTGTATGTCTATAAAAGGATCATTCATCAGCTGACTAAGAACAACCCTTAGAACAATAAGCTTCAAAGCTTGAGTACATCTTGCAATTAATGCAGGAGGGTGTGACATTTCCCCCATATGCGTGGTCACTGATTAACTTCATACTTGGTCAAAGCAACCCCACTGGGAACCAAATGCTCATATTGAGGTGTTGGGGACATGGTTGGACCTCTTATGACCCTATGTTGAAAACTCATATCACCAAACTAGCTACATTGACAAAACTGAATGGCAGGTGACACAAGGCATTCCGGAGAACGATGTATCTTTTTAATGGCTGACGCGGGTTTGAAACACAATACGTGTCCAAAGGCTAATTGGATAACTGATTCACATAACAAAAATTGCTCTTGGTTATAAGATACAAGATAATATTATCTATCTTTGTTAGACATGCGATTGATTTTCTGAGATGGGACAAGCATATAAAAGATAAAAAATGTTAAGTAATAAAAACCACACATGTATTACTCGGGTGTTTATTTTTTTTTAATTGTCTATAATTGGTCAATTTTCATATGGGCCAATATGTCCTTTTTACAGATAGGATTCCCACGAGGCATGTGCATTTCCCGGGAAGGAGCTCGCAAGTTCCCCCAACTTGTTCGAGGCCATTGACTTTAAGGTAGGGAACCTTTGGGCACATCGGTGTTGAGACCTTACGAATTTACCATAAGAGGCGTCAGGGGTGAAGAAATTATGTTGAGTCATTTTAAAGATGGAAGAAATGAGCTTTTTTAACTGATTTACAACACTCTCAAGTGGTTAAAGATTTGAAAGATAAGTAAGTGAAAAAAAAAGTTTTAGGGGTTAAAATAAAGAGCAGGGCGTACACAGGATTTATTGTTGGGAATGCGATGTTAAAAAAAAGTGGACGTTATTTGTAAAAGTGGATCTTGCCCTTTAAAAATGCGTCTTTTACATTCGAAACATATCATTTACCAAAATGTGGACTATGTATTTTCCCCCCTAATATTTGAATCTTTTTTATTATTACAAATCAGACAAAGGGGACGCTTTTGCACTTAGTGGAATTTGGAGAGTGTAAACTGCACGGGCATGTAACACAACATGTTTTTCTGGAGTTTTTTTTCATATTGTTCCAACAAACATTGCAAACATTTTACAAAATTACTATTTCAAATTTTTAAACAAATCTCCTTTGGATTACATATAATTTAAAAAGTTTATAACTTTATAATTCTAGTTGAGAGTTCTGGTATTAGATCATAGATGTTTAAGGCTATATTAAACAAAGATTTATCGTCGGAGCGGTTCAGTTTTAAAGACATAAGGCAGAAGTTGTTTTTTCCTATTTATTTTTAAACTAACAATATTCTATATCATTGTGCTGTTTAAAAAGAATTAAATCAACAAATACATGAGCATCATTTGTTTGTATTTAATTGTGTGTTTCTTTCGATGTAATTATCAGGACTATTTCACCATGGACTGATGTCATGATGGGAAAAAATGATGTTGAAAAAAAACCTAACAATTTGTTCGTTATGCAAAAAAATACTAAAAACCAGACTCAACTGACAAGCAAGGGCACCTAAGAGGGACCAAAAAGGAATACACAACTAAATAAAAATAGGTGTAGCAGATGACGGCAGTGCCGAGAGAGTGTTGGCGTCCCGAAATATGGGCCCTGCCTAAATGACAGGTCAAAAAAAATATCTGAAAGTGTTGTTCTTTTAAATGGAAATTTGAAATGAAATCAAAACTGTGTGAAATAGTAACAAACCATTAATGGTGGTAAAGATTTCGTCTGTGACATTTTGTATTAATTACTGGGGTTGGGGAAAACTGTTGCAATAAATTCTTAGTAAACAGTTTCAACTAGGGCATGGACGTTTTGAGAGGTTGAACATGCGATCTTTCGATGTTCTGTAGACTATAAAAATAAGCCTTCATCATATGACTTTTTCATTTTTGAAAAAAACTAAAAAATTAAAAAAAAAAAAATGCAAGTTTTTAAATAAAACCAGTCGCTTTATAGCCGAGAACTTGCTATTTGGTGAAGACTTTCATAAAGCAATGGACAAAAATAAAAACTAATGCAATGTGAAATGAACCCAAACATAGGGGAATAAGACACAAAAACCCTAATATACAAGTTAACTATATAAAAATTGGATTGTTATCGGCTTGCAATTACTTGTTTAAAATATATTTAAAAAAAACACACAAAAAAAATTATCAGTATAAATTGAAACACATTACTTTATATTTAGGCTATTCCGAGGTGCTTCCAGGCATCATCAAAAACATCCTTACTTTGCAATGAAAAGATGCAAAAATGGCACCCACATCTTGCCCTAAATCCAAGTAAAGTGCCTTGTCTGCACCTTTAAAATCTTAGTGATTTTTTCAATTCACCTTTTTATGAGAGAAAGGGTTAAAAACATTGAGGAACGAAAAAAAGAGGTTTAGTGATTTCAGGATTCACCCAAAACCCAAATTTTGGAAGGGATTTGTTTGCGTAGATCACTGATGAATATATAAAAACTATTATTTTCACTTTCAGAAATAGTTCTGTTTTGTAAACTAATAATCAGACAGTCAAATATGATTTGCAACTGTTTTGACTTGGCTGATTTGAGCCATTTCTGGAGAAAATCCTTTAAAAAAAACACATTTCACATTTAGGTTTTTGGACTAACTACTGGAAACAAACTTGATTTTGTTTTGGGCCTTAAGGTCCTCCTGAGCGCTACCTGCCTTTCATACAGCATTTCTGATTGGTTATTCACATAATATATTCAATTTAGCAACCAGTTGAAATACAGCTTACAAATATGTTAGCTCTAGTCCTGTTCAACCCTACCATCATTTTAACCTTGTTGTTGGTTAGCTCAAAAAGTCACATAATTTCCATTGTAACCAGTCATCTTTAAGTGCCACACATAGGTGTAACTGTTTTGCTACATCCATGGTTCAAATCCTGGTGTGAGCATTTAAACATGGATGCCAAATGAGGAATGCAGCTGGAACAAACTGTTGATTGAAATAACTTCCCAAATAATTCATTTGAAAATAAGCTATGCTAACAGTTGACCCAAACCCCTCAAAAAAGTTTGCAATTTGTTCACATATCTCAAGTATTCAAAACCTTTTTGTACATTGTATAGTGCTGTATGTCTATAAAATGCTCATTTCATCAGCTTGACTAAGACACCCCTTTATAACAATAAGTTGCTTCAAGCTTGAGTACCTTTTCATTAATGCAGGAGGGTGTGACATTTCCCCCATATGCGTTCACTGATTAACTTCATACTTGGTCAGAAGAACCACTGGACCAATGCTCATATGAGGTGTTAACAGGTTGACCTCTGATGACCCCTATGTGAACTCATGTCACCAAACTATGACTCCCATTTGCAAACTGCTATGGCAGGTGACACAAGCATTCCGGAGAACGATGTATTTTTTAATGTGAGAGGGTTTGAAACACAAAGTGTCAAATGCTATTAGGCCTACCTGTATTCACCATAACAAATGCCTTGGTATCAATAACATACAGATATTATCTATCTTTGTTAGACATGGGATTGATTTTCTTGAGCTGACAAGCATATAAAAGAAAAAAATTGTTTAGGTAATAAAACCACATGTATTAATCGGCTGTTTATTTTTTTTTTAATGTCTATATTGGTCAATTTTCTCATATTGGCCAATATGTATTTTTTACAGCTCGGATTTCCCACGAGGCATGTGCATTTCCCGGGAAGGAGCTTCGCAAGTTCCCAACTTTTTCGAGCCATGACTTTAATGTAGGACCATCTTTGGGCACATTGTGTTTGAGACCTTACTGAATTACCATAAGAGGTAGTCAGGGGTGAAGTAATTAGTGACTGTCATTTTAAAGCTGAAGGAATGAGCTTTTAACTGATTTACAACACTCTACAAATGGATTTCAAATATTTGAAATATAAGTAAGTGAAAAAAAGTTTTTAAGGGGTTTAAATAAGAGCAGGGCTGTACACAGGATTTATTTATGGCATGCGGACGTTAACAAAGTGGACGTTATTTGTAAAAGTGGATCTTGCCCTCTAAGATGGTCTTTTTACATTTTGAACATCTCATTACTAAAAGGTGGACTATGTTATTTTCCCCCTAAAATTTGAATCTTGTTATCAACAAATCAGCAAAAAGGGGACCTTTTGCACCTTATGTGGAATTTGGAGAGTGTAACCTCACCCCTGCATACGGACCTGTACACAACTTATATAGACTGTTTTCATATTTTCCCAAAATACATTGCAACATTTACAAATATAATATTTCAAATTTTAACAAACTCTCTTGGGATCAGAGTTTTTAATATATTCTATCTGCAGATTTCTGGTATTAGATCATAGATGTTTAAGGCTATATTTAAACAAATAATTGATCTGAAAGCTGTTCAGTTTTTAAAGACCTAATGCAGAATGTTGTCATTTCCTCTTTATATTAAAATAAAGCAATATCTATATATAGAGCATCAGCCCAGAAGGTTTTGGTTAGACGAACAAGATACCAATATCTGAACACGGGAAAATTCAGAGAAAAATATAACTTTTACAAATATGAAAGTCTGCCGGGGACCCGTTGTTGCGTGTAGCCCCAGGTGAGGGGTAAAGTTACTATGGGGGTCAAATGTTTGAACTGCTCTAAATCTAATATAATATAGCTCAAATTATTCCTTAGGTAAGCAGGAGTAAAAAGTCAATTGGGTCACATGCGTGTGGTGCTTCCTTTCCAAGATATTTGGGAAAATAGGCTAAAGGTCATTTGTTTATTCAAGAAAGGTCACCCGTTGCAATACCCAGATTTGTTTGTAAAAATATTTATTTTAAATGTTTAATGATACTGAATCCAAATATGAAATGCTTTTGCACTTTCGGCATCTCCTTGTTGTTATAATGGAAGGGGTACAAAATTCCCTGTAGGACTCTATGGGGACGGGGACATTATACCCCTCCCTATGAAAGGGAACCAACCCTATGCAAAATAAAAAGCATATTTTGAATCAGTATCATTAAATATGTTTTTTAATATTTTTTACAAAGAAATCTTGGTATTACAATTGTTGACCTTTCTTGAATAAACAAATGACCTTTAGCCTATTTTCCCAAATATCTTGGAAAGGAAGCCCCACACACATGTGACCCAATTGATTTTTTTACTCCTGCTAACCTAAGGAATAATTTGAGCTATATTTCATTAGATTTAGAGCAGTTCAAATATTTGACCCCCCATAGTAACTTACCCCTCTCCTGGGGCTACACGCAACAACAGGTCTCCGGCAGACTTTCATATTTTCAAAAGTTATATTTTTCTCTGAATTTTCCCGTATTCAGCTATTGGTATCTCGTTCGTCTAACCAAAACCTTCTGGGCTGATGGTCTAATACTATGTGCTGTAAAGAATTAAATCACAAATACAGAGCACATTTTGAGTTACCATTATTGTTGTGTTCTTTCGATGCATGTTTAGGAATATTAACATTGCGTGATAGTCATGAAGGGAAAAATGATGTTGAAAAGCCTAACATATTGTTTCTTTTATGCAAAAAAATAAAAACCAGACTCAACTGACAAGCAAGGGCACCTAAGATGGATCCAAAAAGAATCACACCACTAAATAAACTTGGTATAGCAGACGATGTCAGTGCCGAGAGAATGTTGGCGTCCCAAATATGGCCCCTGCCTAAATGAAGAGTCACAAAATGTTTATAAGTTGTGTCTTTAAATGAAATTTGAAATTAACCATGTGTGGACTAGTAACAAACCATTTGGGTGGTAAAGATTTTGTCTGTGCCATTTTTGTATAATTTCTGAGGGTTTGGGGAAACTGTGCAAAATGTGCTATCTTCAGTAGATAGCAAAAAATAATAAATATTGCTGCGGATCAGTTTTTACTCATTTCTGGTCTTTATATTTTGGCTACAATGGTTCGTACTGATAGAATAACATTCAATATTATGAAAATATGTGTCTTCAGAAATTTTCCAGTCTCTTCAGGAATCACACCACTAAATAAACTAGGTGCAGCAGACGATGTCAGTGCCGAGACAGTGTTGGCATCCGGAATATGGCCCTTGCCTAAATGAAGAGTCACAAAATGTTGATGAGTTGTGTCTTTAAATGAAATTTGAAATTATTCATAATGTGTGGACTAGTAACAAACCATTTGGGTGGTAAAGATTTTGTCTGTGCCTGAGGGTTTGGAGAAACTGTACAATTTTAGTTTCTAGTAACATTCAACTAGGCATGGACGTTTTGAAAACATGCAAATCTTTCGATGCTCTGTAGCTCAAAAAATCAGCCTTCATCATTTGACTTTTTGTGGGCCGCCAGCTATAGCTGGAGGACCACTTAGCAATCCGTTGTGCGTGTGTATGTGTGGATGTATGTGTGGGTGTATGTGTGGATGTATGTGTGGATGTGTGTGTCACTAAAATGACCTCAATTGAAAAGTTGAAGTTCAATTGGAACCAAGCTTCTGTCATAGGTGCACCATGGGATCCCTCATATGTTGATGAGGTCAAAGGTCATGTGCCAAGGTCAAAGGTCATGTGAGGTCAAGTTGAAAAATAGGCTAAAAATGTAAAATTGACCTCAGTTGAAAAGTTGAAGTTCAATTGGAACCAAACTTCTGTCATAGGTGCACCACGGGATCCCTCATATGTTGATGAGGTCAAAGGTCATGTGTCAAGGTCAAAGGTCATGGAGCGGCCCACAGCTTATATTCTTTGAATATAGCGAGCGCGAAAGCCGAGAACCGCGAAATTCTAGTTCATTTTTGTTGAAGAGGTATGGTCCTTATCTTCCCAAAAAATGCAGTTTTGAAATAACCAGTCGCTTTATAGCCGAGAAATTGATGTTTGGTGACACTTCATAAGCAATGACAAAAATAAAAACTAATGTAATGTGAAATTCAACACCCTAGGGGAATAAAGACACAAAACACAAATATACAAGTTAACTATGTTATGTTTGGTGACACTTCATAAGCAATGACAAAAATAAAAACTAATGTAATGTGAAATTCAACACCCTAGGGGAATAAAGACACAAAACACAAATATACAAGTTAACTATGTTAAAAATTGGAATGTTATCTGGCTTGCAATTATTTTTTGTGTCGCCTGCCACTGTAGTCTGTTGTCTGTTGTTGTTGATGTCTGTTGTTGTGAAAAAGGGTTAACATTTGCCTGTAATATCCACATACTTTGATGGATTTCAACCAAATGTGGGTCACAGGTGCAACATGACATCTCCCATTTGTTGATGAGGTCAAAGGTCACATATCAAGGTCAAAGGCCATGTGAGGTCAAGTTGTAAAATAGGCTGAAAATGTAAAATTAACCTCATTTGAAAAATTGAAGTTCAATTGGAACCAAACTTGAGTCATGGGTGCAACATGGGATCCCTCATTTGTTGATGAGGTCAAAGGTCACATACCAAGGTCAAAGGTCATGTGAGGTCAAGTTGTAAGATAGGCTGTACGGCAGTCCGGTAAGTACGTATATCCTGTTTCTAAAATTGAAAAAAAAAGTTGGCGTAAATTGAAACCAGCGTTTGAAAATTCTCAAGACTGGAATAATACTGAAAGGCATTGTGGGAAAAAGGGATGCGGACCGTAGTGATTGCGTGTTCACTTTTCCGTGTTTGCGAGCACCGAAGTACCTGACAGAAACGTTTAATTTTCTCGCTAGGTTCTATAGGTTCAGACCCAATTAGGATACATATTCAAAACAAAACATAGTAACGGACCCTCTGATGCAAAAATCTCCAAAGAACCCCTTTGTTTTCCGGAGATATTTGAGATTTAGTTTCATTTGCATACATTTGCTATGACGGACTGATAACGTTAATCTCTCGTGCAGTACTAATTTAGATAATATCTTTCGCAGTCTGTAACACAGACTACACACTTACCGGACTGCCGTAGATAGGCTGAGAATGTAAAATTGACCTCATTTGAAAAGTTGAAGTGCAATTGGAACCAAGCTTGGTTTATGGAGTTTACATGCAATGATGAATAATGAATTTATAGCGTGAAAGGCACATAACACTATTAGATTAGTCATTTCCATAAAAATGGCAAATTATGAATTGATTATTTATCATTTAGTAAATTGGACATTTAAAAATCATTTAAAGCTTTATTTTCTTGAATGATCAAAAAATTAATTTGCATGAATAATTTTTAATTTGTTAAATAAGACCCTTTTCATGAAGTAATCTTTTCAGTGCAGTGCAATCTAGATGACACTTGCACCATACGACCATAGTATCTATTGCTACTTTACTTGCACTATGACAAACAGGTATGCAGGTCATACTTTGTGAATTTCAGACTTTTTCCCCTCTTATTCCTCTGAAAACCTATACCAAGTTTTCCACTCGTATTTCCCTGGGGGCGGGATCTTTCAAGTTTTAACTTGGAAGTATTTTATGATGTGGATCAATGAACAACTTTGAAAAGGTCATACTTAACTACCAGTAGAATGACAATTATTATTTTTGAAGGAAATCACAAGTGATATAATTATATCTACTTCCTTGTGTGACTTGAACAGTGGTAGTCACAGTCATATCGTTAAATAACTGCCGTGTTTAAACAAACATTGTCATTATGAAAACCTCCAGATTTGCAATTCAAGTGTTGCTGGTTATTTTGAACATTGTACCGTATTCCTCATATGCACAAACATATTTGACAGAACCATTACAGGATGTAGCAGTGTTTGAAGGTGGCACAGCAGAGTTTACATGCAAAGTTGGTGGAAGATCAGATGCAGATGAAATACTATGGTTCATCAGAGATGATTCACTTGGTGAATATTTTGATGTTGCTGCCGCCCCAAACAGGATTATTGCTATTTCTGATGTTGCACCAAGATCATCATATGGAGTGTTTTCAATTTCTTTTAAACTAAGTGGAAGTACTGAGGAATATAAACTGCAGATCATAAATGTGACAATAAATGGTGGAAATTTGCTGATTTCATGCTTAGATGTCAATTTAAATCGCGGGTCAAGAACATTACTATCTGATTGGGCATATCTCACTGTATTGCCACGTCTGGTGCCACATGTACAGTGCTCTTACGAGTCCACCAACATAGCCGAGTTGATTCCTCAGGCAGCTATCGAAGTAAAACTAGTATGTTCAGTAACTAACAATAATTCACTCCCAGTACTTCTAGCATGGTACACTGATGGACTACAACTCTCACTGGAACAGAATGACACAAATATTTTCTTGTATCAACTACTTCCAGAAGATAATGGAACGCAATTCACTTGCACCACTGCCATTGATACCGTACCGCAACTTTCATGTACTGTAACTCCAGTGTTTAGAGCCTTTTCACCAACTACAATCTCTGCAAGTGTAGTCACTCCAACAGAATATGTCACTCCTATTTTAGCAACAGTGATAAGCATTGGTGTTCTCCTTTTACTAATAGGTCTTGTGGGTGGAATAATTTTTGTCTTGCAAAGATCAGAATCAACTGATACTAACCAGTCATCAAGTGCAAAACCTTGTGATCCTGAATATGCAACTCACATACAAATGGTGTCAGACCTAGAGAGTCCAAATCCTGCTGATGAGTCTTATGCCACCATTGATACCAACCATGACAACCAAAATGGAAATACACTACATTTCTTATCATCATCTGGTCCTTATAAGCCCTACAGAAGGACCAGGTAGATCAAACCATTCAAATCCAGGCAGCTTATACAGCTCTTAACAATGGCACAGCTGCAGTCTCTCCCCCAACGCCTGATGCTTTAAATTCACATCCATACCAAGCCCTGCAGAAGGACAAGTTTCTTGAAAATCAGCCGGACCCAACAATTGGATTATACTGCTGTCTTCCAACATTCATCTGTGTCTCTTAGTATGGTCCATCTGGTTCAAATGCATACCAGGCCTTGGAGAAAGACCATTAATAAACCCCAGATCAATGGCAGATCTTTGCTTCTAATGTCCCCCTCAAACCCAAATCAGAGGCCCGCAAAGAAGTGGCTCTACCCTTCATCTGAGAACCAATCATTCCTATGCCCAATGTTGAAGTCGAGGGATACCTGATATGTTCAGGGCCCCTCTGTCCATAGATATTCCCTCCTCTACTGCCAGCAGAGACCAAACATACAAGCATATGCACTTGTTTATTTTACCAGAACATGGAGTACTATGCTACCATTTTGAAACTTAAAAAGATGATGTTGAACCTTGACCTGTTAACCTCTTTTGTTACCCTCTTTGACCTATTATCTGACCTATTGACCTTTTATTATGTATATATGTCTCTGGCATTCAACTTTGTAATTAAATTGATCATGAACCTGAGGTGTCAAATCTCATACAAAGAACTGTAAAGATTCCTGGAATTTTCATTGTTCTCTGCCAGTTCTCATTGAACAACAATAGAGAATGTCACTCTCGGAATCATGTTGCACCCAATGACGTAAATAAACCCAGACCCGAAGATTCTCCCCTAACGCGTAACCAAAATCTAGGTGCCCAAAGTATTATTTATAATGAGCATACGCACTCATTAACATAGTTTTGGCACCACCATATTTATAAGAAAAAAAATTTACGGTATCGTCGTATTTGGAAGTCCTTATGCATATTTATGAGACACGCGAGTATTTTACGTTCGTCACACTTAGTTAGTGAAAACAACACAACAACTGATTCCACATGCTATCTCACGGACTCAAATATCTCTTTTCCTAAGCAAAATTAAACAGGGTCATCGGGAACACCTGTATTGAAAATAGAAGTAAGAAAAGACAGAAATTAGGGATGATGACACAAAAGAGGGGAATCGTATTTTATGCAGCGCATAGGTTCATTCAAAAATCGATTGGTTTTCGCATAATTATTGCAGAAAACTCGGCCGATCAGACAATGGAACACTGGGGAAATGCAATACTGGTAACATATCGCGTGACGCACAGATTTTTATATGGTTGTGCTTGGCTACCATCACGAGTGAGCAACACGCGAGTGCTTACTCAGCAACACCCACGGGCGCGCTGTGGTGGAGAGAAAAAACGGTTACCGGCTTGGGCTATTCCATAATAAACGCGATTCTCCTCTTGGTTTAATATTCCAGCTCTATGGGCGGCACCAGACTTCCATTTTCTAGGGGGGGGGATGGCGAGGAAGTGAATTTTTTTGGGGGAAAGTGGAATTCTCTGGGAGGGGGATTCATAAATTGGAGTTTTACCAATTTTGGCCCAAAATTGCTGATTTTTCTACCCAAAATCACTGATTTTTGCCAAAATGTCATTTTTCTTTCCCTCCCATCCTGGAGGTGGCAACTGGGGGGGGGGGGGGGGGGGGGGGGGGCAAGAAAGAAATCTTTGGGGAAAATGCCACCCCTGGTGCGTGCCGCCACTCGCTTGGAAGTCACTCATTGAACAATAGAGAATGTCACTCGGAATCAGTGGTGGCACCAGACTTCATTTTCTGGGGAGAAAGTGAAATTTTTTGGGGGAAAGTGGAATTCTCAGGTGGGGTGACAAATATCATAAAATTTGGAGGTTTTTAACCAATTTTGGCCCAAAATTGCTGATTTTTCTACCCAAAATCACTGATTTTTGCCAAAAAATATGTCATTTTTCTCCCAGCCTGGGGACGGTAACTGGGGGGCAAGAAAGAAATCTTTGGGGAAAATGCCACCCCTGGTGCGTGCCGCCACTGCTCGGAATGTCACTCATTGAACAATAGAGAATGTCACTCGGATACTTTGTATCTGATGCTAATGATGGCTTCCACAACGATGTAGTGGAGGGCCTTTGTTTGTGATCATGCAGATGGAGCCTGTCTGGATGGCACATTCATTAATCCACTGTACAGACTAAAACAATTAGTCAATGAACTTCTAAATGTGACATGGTGATAGAACATGACGAGGCCATGTGCTGTATACTTTTTGGACAGGTTGTGAATAGTAATGAGCTCATTTGCATATTTCAAGAAAATTAATTAATCCACTCTAAATGGAATAGTCAATGAACTTCTAAATGTGACATGGTGATAGAACATGACGAGGCCATGTGCTGTATACTTTTTGGACAGGTTGTGAATATTAATGAGCTAATTTGCATATTTTCAATCAATTTTGATCAAACCACAGTTTTGGGAGCCATCTTAATTACACCCTGTATAATTTCTTGTTTGCTAATGAGCTCACGCCTGATCATGTTTGGTTGCATGTATGCAAGGGTATCAATGTTACATCTGTTCTTTTTATGAAGCAGATTGTTTTTCTGTTTTTAACTGGGTGATGGCGGTCCTATACTGTTGTAATTATGATTTTGTGATTGGTAAATTAAGTTTAAAAGATTGCCATAATTTATACCTATATGTTTAAAAGAATGACAATGATATTAATTTAAACCAATGTGTCCTTGACCTAGTTCAGAGACAGTACTGTACGGCAAGACGATGTTAGGATAGCGAGTATAATTCCCAATATTTTTGAAGTTTTGGCATTTGAAGACATTTAAAGTGCCATGGGCTGATTGCTAATAGCCTTGGCCCCCTAGGCCCCAGATTTTTCCTGAAGTGGTCAAATTTTTGATATCTAAAGAGAAGCTACTATGTTTCCCTCTTCTCAGTTACCACCCTGTGAACTTAGGGCTAACAGATGTTTGGTTTGGAGGTTTGATCAAAAACGGTGCCCCCATGTTGTCCACCATATTATTTTTACAGAGTGTCCTATGGGGAAAATCATGTTTTTTTTTAACTCTCCGCATCAAAATGGATTTAAAAATAACTGGTGCAAACTTTAACAGAGTAGGGGGGTTTGTTAGAGAAAGGCAATTCTATCAGATGAAACGTTATATAAATCGGGGCTCCCTTTTTAATACAAGAACCATCAGTTCAAAATAAGGTAGAGAATATTTAAAATTATGCATGCACAGTAGGGAGGCCCTCAATGCCCTTTTCATTTAGCAGCCCATAGAGTTATCAGTGTGCACGGATGTACATTTTTAGCTTCATAAGAATGAAGCTAATCTAATCGGGCCGATTTGGCAGAGCGGGCGAAAAATGCTATCTCCGTTGCGCTCGATTGAGCATTTTTTATGAAACACATTAAAATACTGGCTTGTTTGGACTCATTTGAATGCACTTTGCATGCTAATACCAATTATGAGCAACACATAATTAATTTTAATTTCTGAAAAGAACCTTTTTAAAAAGTGACTGTGGTTGCCTGGGGCCCATAAGATTAAAGGTACAACGAGAGATTTCTAGTCATACATATTTTCTGTGATATGTAGTGATTTCATATAGATTAGACACTCAATAGATCCCCTACCTTTTTATTTGGCTACAGAAATAACTTTAAATGAAAACAAAAGGCGATTTGTATATGCTTATATTTCAATAGAAAACAGGCTGAATCTCGTATTTGCTCCTATACAAAATTAGATATTTCACAATATTTGTACCAAATAAACAGTTCTCAGCTTAATCCTTTCAGATGGGGATATTTTTGATAGAGAGCTTTAGACCAGTACAAAAATCAGAATTTTCACACTTTTTAGAGACACCTGTTATTTGAAATCTCTCGATGCACCTTTAAGGGTGTCACCAGCTGGGGGTGGGAGGGGCAGAGTTTCTGAAGGAAAGTCAAGAATGAAATGATGGCTATTCATGCTAAATATAAATCAGCCCTTTTTTCACCCTTCCCCCTGTGATGGGGAATGTTTTTGCACTGACTGGGAACTTGCCACCTCTGAATGGTTGCTATACGCCTGCAGAAGATTAGTATTAGTCATTTAAAGGCTGAAGATTTCCCAAGGATGACACTCAATTTTTTTAAGTTGACTATTTTTAATTACTACACACAACAAAAATATTGTGAGTTAGCCTTTAAGAAACCAAGTGAATTATTTGTACGTGCTAATGTAACAACATTTGTTGATGAATTGAAGCAGACAAACTTGAAAGACAAATGCCTAGCTATCATCACTGAGATTTTCTTGTTACAGCCATTAGAATCCCTACCAATCATAAGCAAAGAGAACTGTTGAAAAAAATAGCCTAAAGAGAAATTAGGTGTATCAATACACACCTACCTAAAAGTGACAGTAAGAAGCCATTTGACCCACTTTGTATCTTGCGTTTCCTCTTGTATTGTGTAGTTGCTGTTCAATTCAGTTCCATGATATTAAGTGTTTATTCCCCTTAGGGCAATTGCTGGGATTTATAGGCTGTTTGGAAAAAAATAGAAAATCATATAACTTGTTCATTATTGAATATACAGAATCTCGCCAGGAGAGCTAGGGAGGGTGTGGTTTATTATAGGGGCAGAATTTTCACTTCATTATGGGTGCACTTCAAAAAAACAGACCAAGTACAATGACACAATTTGATCAAATTTTTAACGTTTTGATTATTTTGATTCCAAAATTACTTGACAATATCTTGGTGAAGGCCCCTGGGGGGCTTACTCAAACTTGTTTTCAGGTAGGGATGTGAGCGGGGGCCCGAATTGGGGGCTTGGTAACGGTTGGGAACTTAAAGTTCTTAAAGTAGGGGCTTTTGGTAACTGAAATTTGAGGAATTTCAGGTTTTGGAAATGCAATTGGCTAAAATTTAGCTTCTGAGT
Organism: Ophioderma brevispina; assembly: GCA_023653785.1. Lineage (NCBI taxonomy): Eukaryota > Metazoa > Echinodermata > Ophiuroidea > Amphilepidida > Ophiodermatidae > Ophioderma > Ophioderma brevispina. The sequence continues at coordinate 54,400 of JAMKCH010029510.1, forward strand.
GCAAACAAAACATTTCCCAAGGGGACCCTTAACACATGAATTTATGCTTCAATCTTGAAACCCTGAAGAACTGCTGGAGAGATTGCAAAATGTGGTCTGAAGGGCCGCCACATACCCCGTGCTATTTCCCTATAGCAGACCCCCCCCGGGGGTGGGCCCCCACCAAACACTTTCCTGTATCCCAAAAATGGCTCAAAGGAGCTAGTTTGTTTTTTTAAGTGCGATCTATGTTAAAGGGATTAGCAGCGATAATGCGAGGAGAATAAAAATAAATGGGAATTAGTTTTTTACCAATTATAAATCAGGGATAAGTGTAACATTCCCTATAACTGGCTTTAATGCTAAACAAACACCAATAGTGAAAAAAAATTAAGTATTTGAGGAAAATGTCAAAACGTCTCTGCAAAAATAGACATACAGCGACGGGTTTTGTCTCAAAATCTACACTAAACAGGTTGATGGTGGGTTACACAGTGCAGAATAAAGAAAGACCAATAGGTTTGTGTTGAGGTCAAACTGTATTGTTAATGGTGCACAATATAACGCTTAGTAAAATCGGTGATATTCACCGAGAAAGTTTTTGATTCTCAAGTCGGAATTTTGATACGTGCGCACGTATAGAAATTACAGAATCTGATCAAAAGTACTACATTGTCTGTAATACACCGATTTCAGCCACCACTTTGCAGGTATGTTTCGCATATCCCGCAGTAACAAAATATTAAAAATATGGAATTTTGCTGATTTTTTCGATGTTTCGGATTACAAATCGCTGCTAATCCTTTAACATTCATTGACTGCGTATGCCAGCTGCCCTGATCTCACGAACAAAGCTCCTAGTAACGGAAATAGGTTTTCGTGATTGGCCAATTCAGCAAAGGTCAATTGTACTTTTTTTTTGGTGCTAACACTCGCGCTAATTCTTCCCAGCGATCAACGCATGGAGAGCGTCTCAGATTTACTTCCAGACATAACAGTGGGATCTCCAGTGTGACGCAAAGAAGTTAAAAGGATAAACTGATTGTCCACCATATAGGAGGCAGGCACTAAAATCTTTCTTTAAACAGCTGTGAAAATGTAAGCACTTTCATTGGCTGATGCCCCGGGTTCACAATTGGAACCCAGGTAGTACGCATTGTGCATTGATTTATTTTAGGTTAAGCCGACTCGCGTCAATACACGTTTTGCTACGTGCGCGCGCCTGCCAATGTTGTGCCTCGTTGCGCATGTTGCGTTCAACGGGTTGTTCGATTGTTGTCAATTGGTGGTGACAGTCCTTTCATGTTGTATTTAAGCCATCGCGAAATTGGGTTAAAGAATACCTTAAATGTTATGCAGGCGTCATTTGAAGCGTGGACCCAACCTCCTCAGTCATCCACCTTTCTTCACCTGGGCCAATTTTATCACGTCATGATTTTCACCACTACTTCCCTTGCTTTAACAAAAAACAAGTCACGTGTCACTATATCTTCAATTTGTTGAGTCCAGGCGTTCACCCTTTGAATTTAGTTCCAAAGGGCCGCTTCACTTTTGCTGCATTTGGGCAGAACTGAAGCTTCACCACCGTTTCACCATACTGAAAAGTACATAGTTCAAGCTATCACTACTTGTTTCATCATACTTGCCATTGCATAGTTTAAGCTTTCACCACTGTTTCACCTTCACTATTAGCTTTTTATGTATTTTCCGCTTCATCTTTCACAATCATACTTCTCCAATGTTCATTTATTACAAGACCATGACTACAATTATGACAATCCTGACTTTCACACACTTCTTACAAAACAAACCAAGTCAATCGATTCAAATGCAGCAATCATTATTAGTTATTTTGTTTTAATCCAGGATTCCTTCAGATCCATTTTTGTTGTTATAACAATAAAAAACAAAGATTTATAATATGTATATCAAAACCTGTTTTAACTACACTCTGTTTACTCTTGTTAACTGTAAAAAACACTATCTATTGTTAAACAGTTCCTTGTTCCAAGACAAGTTCCAGGTTTGCGTTGTTAGCTTTGACATGGCGTTTATAAATAAATGTACACACAAATGATCATGTTGCATTTTGATCATCATTTTTTGGACAATACCCATGGATTAGATTTGTTTTGTGGTACAAAGTCTGCTTTACTACTTGTTAACTCCTTACCCAATGCTAAAAACATGTTTTTTGGCGTGGTTTTACAAGCTTAAGATTTTTTCCAGAGTGATTTCACTCTTGGGGTCAAATTTCAGAGTGAAAATCCCATTTTCAAGAGGGAAACTACATCGAAAGATTTGTTGCGTTTGCATGTGCGTGTGGGTGGCGAGCGGGTGTGGGAGTGTGTGTATGTATTATTGGTTGTGTGTGTATGTTGTGTGTGTCTGTGTGATTTCCAAGAGACAAGAGTTAAAAATTATCATCCACGATTGTTTTCTGTGTTTGCATTGTGTGTGTGGGTGGGTGGGCGCACTTGTATGTTTGTATGTAGGTATATGTATGTGTGTCTGGGTATGTTGTGTATTATACCGTAAATTTTACGATTATAATCCTCGGCTTATACGGTGTTTTCTCAAAGGCTTCAAAGGATGCCGCGGCTTATAAACCGGAGCGGCTTATACGTTGATTCTGAAGTGTGAAACCACAAGATAATAAAGAATAAAAATAATGCGCCGACCATCTGAAGACTCAGTGTTTCTCAACTTTCGTTGGTATTATTACGTCATTAATCTGTCTTCCAACT
>JAMKCH010029511.1:0-17215 GCA_023653785.1 Ophioderma brevispina
TTTTCGCTCATAACTTCCAAACCAAATATCCTTTTGCCCTAAGATTTCACAGGGTAAATGAGAAAAATAGTAGCTTTCTTCTGATACCAAAATGTTGACCACTTCCGGTAAAATCTGGGCTTCTGGGGACGAGGCTATTAACGATCGGGCCATGGACCTTTAAATACTTGTTGCAGAGAAATTTTGATAATTGACTACCTTAAAATTCATACAACACCAATAAAAATAGTTTGCCTTTTTTCACAAATTGAGAAATAACATTTCAGACATATCAGTAGTGCCGGCTCACGAAAGGGTCCAAAATCGAGTTTAAAAAATGAATTACTTTTGTCGCATTAGATAAGAAAAATAAAAATCAGTCGATTATGTCATGAATGACTTCTGATGCAAGTGAAGAAGGTCTATGTCCCGGTCACGAGTCTATGTATTATAATTATGAAGAGTTTTCATTGGTTTCGAAAGTGGCAATTTCAAAACTAGGTTTATCATAGACATGATAGTCAACTTTTAGTCAACAATTCAAAATCCCGTTCAAAAAGTGCTTCAGTTCATTGCCATCGTGCGTTATGTTTGAAAGAAAGGCTGTGGAGGTCGAATATGACAATGACATAAACATTTTAGGCCTAAAGTAAATATACTTAGCTATACTAGCTCGAAGAAAACAGGTCTGGTTTACAACCTGCAGTGGCATGGAATTAAAAGGGGATGGCCCGATTTAAGTTTATAAGGATTTAATTTTGATAGAATTGACCCAGTGGGGGGGGGGGGGTGCCACATTTTCCATGTGCCATTTTCAACCTTCTGGTATATCAAGGACCCCCTTTTCATGCCAATTTTGGTATAGCAAATGGGTCAGGTTTTTTTTCAAAATTTTCTCAAGGCCCGATTTAAGTATAAAGATTTAATTTTGATAGAATTGCCCTCAGAGGGTTCTCAACACAAATGACCAAACGGGGTCGTTCCACAGACATCGGTCCCATTTTCAGCCTTCTGGTACCTGTATATCAATATTTCATGTCAATTTTGGTATAACAATGGGTGGGTTTTTTTTCTAAAGATTCTCAAATTTGTTGGAAAATTAGTCAAATTTTCTCAATCGGAAGCCAAAATTGTCTAAAAAATTGTTGGGAAATTAGTCAAATTTCCTCAATCCGAAGCCAAAATTGTCCAAATTTGCTTTAAAATGCCAACATTTTGGGAAATAAATGGCAAATTTTGGTTAAATTTGGCCCAAAATTTGCATCGCTGGTATAAGTATGGGTCCCTTTTTTGGCAAAAAAATTGTATAGCTATGGGTCCTACTTCCAGACTCTCGGAGGCACGTCCCTACGCAAACCAAACCAATTTTTCATGTCAATTTTGGTATAACAATGGGTGGGTTTTTTTTTCAAAAGATTCTCAAATTTGTTGGAAAATTAGTCAAATTTTCTCAATCGGAAGCCAAAAATTTTCTAAATTAAATTGTTGGGAAATTAGTCAAATTTCCTCAATCCGAAGCCAAAATTGTCCAAATTTGCTTTAAAATGCCAACATTTTGGGAAATAAATGGCAAATTTGGGTTAAATTTGCCGTAAATTTGGCCCAAAATTTGCATCGCTGGTATAGGTATGGGTCCCTTTTTTGGCAAAAAATGGTATAGCTATGGGTCCTACTTCCAGACTCTCGGAGGCACGTCCCTACCCAAACCAAACCCCCCGGGGAATTGCCTTTACCCCCACCCAATCTGTAAAGTTTCGCGCCGATATTTCAATCCGTTTTGATGTTCCGTCTCAAATTCCACAAAAGTGTAAAAAAGGTCCCCTTTTTGCCTAATGTGTTGATGAAAAGCTCCAAAATTTAGAGAAATTTTGACAAAGCCCATTTTTTGGTGATGAGATGTTTGAATCATTGCAGCCTATTTGCCCATAAATAATTGGCCGCTTTCACTCCCTTAAAGGCGGCGCCCATGCAGGGCACGTAGCCCAGTAACATCTATAAGGAGCATCAGTGTGGTCAGTGGGAAGTCAGCTCGGTCAAGGAAAAATTCGTCCTGATTGGAGGGTAGCGTCCAAAACGGCTCATTTGCCTCAACATTTCCCGAATTTGTCGCAATTTCTTCCAAGGCCTACTATGCCCCCCAACCCCCGTATTTCCCCCACGATTGAATAAGTCACTTCGTGGACCCTTTCCTCCGACCCCAGCTACGTAACTGAGGGGTCTTTGGGAGTTCTTTGGCTGGCCCATTGGCAGTAAATGTTCTCCTGGCTCATTACAGCTAATGTTGGGGAAAAATCTTGATAGCTCTTGACTTAACACATTTTGAAGCAGCTAGAGGCATAGTGAAACGTGAATTTGTAACAGCGAAAAGGCACCCCCCCCCCCGCCCGACAAAGATGTCGGTGCTGGTGCCGGTGTCGCCACAGCCAGAGGACCAGAACATGCAGAATGGCATGCACCAGGAGCAAGGGTATGCCTACAGAATGCCACTGTCTCTCTAGCTCTGTGCAAATTCTTGCTCCTTCCGGGCACAATATCCCGGGGGCACTCCCATCTTGGAAGCCACGCGTATGTGAGGCAGTTAAGACCCCCCTTTTCAGCATCGTTGTCACCCAAAGACCCCATTTAAAAAAAAAGCACCCAAAGACCCCATATTTCGTGAAAATTTTACCACTGTCACCCAAAGGCATCTATTTTGGGAGAAAATTTTGAAAAATTTTGCACCCCAAAAGCTTCATTTTTTTTAGTAGAAAATTTCGCAAAAATCTCACCCAAAGATCCAATTTTTTCGAAAATTTTGGCAATTTATCACTCTGAAAGCCCATATTTTTGGGGCACTTATTTTGTCAGTCCTCTGTCACCGAATGCCCCAGGGTTTGGAAGCGCGAGCCTTACACCCACATCCATTTCATAGGTGAGTGCCCCCCCCCCCCGGCACAATTGTACACCACCAATTTTTATTATAATCACGTTTAATTTCAGTCTGAAAACAGTCTTTCAAATGACTATTTGTTTGAATTTTGCGCGAAGCGCACTAAAAATTTAATTTCACCGTATGAAAATAAGTGTTTAAGGCTGCTGCTTTCAAAGCTAGGGCATTCAGTGATAGAGAATGTGTCAAAAAGGGTTCTTGGGTGAAAGGCAGCCAAAATGCCCATAAATAAGGATGATTTTTTTTTTGTTGAAATTTGCTAAATTTTTAAAAAGGGTGTCTTTGAGTGAAAATTTGGAGCTAGGGGCATTCGCTGATAGAGAATGTGCCAAAACGGGTTATTGGGTGAAAGGCAGCCAGATTGCCCATAAATAAGGGTGATTTTTCGTGGAAATTTGCTTTTTAAAAAAAAAAAGAGGGTCTTTGGGTGAAAATTTGGCAACATTTTCTAAAAAGTAGAGATTTTTAATAACACAGGGCCATTGGGCGACAATTATGCTGGGTGTTAACAACCATAATAGGCATATAAGCGTCATTATCTAAATGGTAACACCCCTTGGACATGTAGCAAAGGTCCCTTACAGATGGCCCAGTGGCGTAAGCAACAGTTCTGAGGGGAGAAAAAGCGTGTTCAGGGGGAAATCAGCCTGGTCAGGGGAAAATTCGTCCCGACTGATTTTTCATGATTTCCCATCAAAATTTCCTGATTGTACCGGACCTCAACTTTCTTCCCAAGAGAGCTTCCCTGATTTTACCTTTTTCTATGAACACCGTTGAGTAGCCCTTATCCTCCGACCCCAGGTACGACACTGATGGTTCTTTGAGAGTGCATGCGAGTTCCTTGGCTTGCACATACATTTTGCAGTAAATGTTCATCTGGCTTTATAGCTCATGTTAAGATAGGGGGCCTAAATCTTGACAGCTCTTGACTCAACCCATTTGATGCATATTAAGGCAAATAAATAAATGAGAAAACTTGGAGAAAAATATTGTATATCTATATGAAGCTTTACATTAAAGAAGACTGATTACTGATTAGGCGGTTTAGTGACCGCTCCCATTCAAACAGCTAGCGGTTGCCCGCGCGAAGCGCGGGCAACCGCTAGTCTATACTATAAAGATCGAACTTCGCCAAGTTTGTTTTCCCTGGAGGCTGCCATGTTGACCCAGGAGGTCGCCATGTTGAATGTGTACCCTAATCAGGTAATACCCTTCCCATCGTGTCTCTCGATTGCTCGGGGTTTTTGTATTCAAACTGCTGATAGATGATTTAGATTTCATTGAGATTGCAAATAAGCGTGTTGTAAACATAGCTAAACATGTTGTAAACAGTAGTAGATGCGTATTGAATTCCCGTGGTTTGACAAAGAGCAAGTACGTTAATTGTGGGTACCGTAGTCTAGGGTACGAGGTATCATTCATGTTCGTGGCTTAATTACCCATGGTCCTTCGAGTTTTGACCTTTGTGCTATTCATGTAAAATTATTTATTATGGTATAAAAGAGGAACGATACGAAGGCATACTGTAAACATTCCCAGATGATTTATTACTAAGTATTTGATTCATTGAAAGATTCTAAATCACCAACGTGTATTTTGACGGCTATTCGTGAACTTTGTGTTCTCGCGTTACATTGTGATCGCGTGGGCGAGTTGACATCTTTGATATTTATTTCTAAAATTATTTATTTTTTGGAAACAAAAAAAAAATAAGAGGATAAAGATACCTCATGATATGTTGAAAAAACTTTAAGCTATTTTTTGTATTCATTAATTAGCATCATGATCATTAACATATTGTTGGAAAAATAATTGTGATCTTCAGCCGACTATTTATAGAATACAAGAAGGCTGACTGAACACTCGCGCACTCAGTCTGATTATGCCACTCGCGTCATTGGTATAATGTTGTACGCATGCGCTGGGAGGTCGAATGACAATGACATAAACATTTAGGACTAAGTAAAGATACTTAGCATACGATTAGCTTATTAGCTCGAAGAAAGTAGGTCTGGGTTACACCTGCAGTGGCATGCAATTAAAAGGGGATGGCCCGATTTAAGTATATAAAGATTTAATTAATTTTGATAGAATTGACCCCGTGGGGGGGGGGGTTCTCAAAAACAACAAGAGACCATACGGGGTGCCACAGATATCGGTCCCATTTTCAACTTATGGTTATCCTGATCCCTTTTTTCATGCCATGTGGTATAGCAATATGAAGTTACTCCAGATGGAGGGTATGCGACCGCGCAAAACACTCCAATTTTGGAGTGTCTGCGTATATACGCAGACACTCCAAAATCGAGGGTTTGAGGACATCGCAAAAACTCCAAAATCGGGGTTCTACGGATCTTAAATATTATTATTTATAGTCAAATCCGCCAATTCGAAGTTTCACCGTATAATACAGCAGACACTCCAAATGAGGGGTCTGCGGACATCGTAAAAACTCCAAAATCGGAGGTTTTGATATCTTTAATATTATTATTTATATTCAAATACTCCATATCGGAGTTTCAGCGTATAATACGCGAACTCCCAAAATCGGAGGGTCTGCGGAATCGCAAAAACTCCAAATCGGAGGTTGCAGTATCTGTAAATATTATATTATGTTCAACTACTCCAATATCGGGTTTCAGCGGATAATAGCCCACACACCAAAATAGGAGGGTCTGCGGACATCGCAAAAACGCCCAAAATCGGAGGTTCTGCGTATCTGTAAATATAATTTATATTCAAATATCCAATATCTAAGTTCAGCGTATAATACGCAGACACTCCAAAATCGGAGGGTCTGCGGACATCGTAAAAACTTCAAAATCGGAGGTTGTGCGTATCTGTAAATATATATTTATATTCAATATACTCCATATCGGAGTTTCAGCGTATATACGCAGGACACTCAAAAATCGGAGGGTCTGCGGACATCGTAAAACCTCAAAATCGGAGGTTTGCGTATCTTTAAAATTATTATTTATATTCACATACTCCAATATCGGAGTTTCAGCGTAAATACGAAGACACCCAATCGGAGGGTCTGCGGAGTATAGCAAAAACTCCAAATCGGAGGTTCTGCGTATCTTAAAATATTATTTATATTCAAACACTCCAAAATGGAGGGTCTGCGGACATAGCAAAAACTCCAAAATAGAGTTCTGGCCGTATCTTTAAATTATTAGTATTTATATTCCAAACACTCCATGATTGGGTTCGGCGTATAATACGCACACACTCCAAATCGGAGGGTCTGATACCGCGTGTATCAATGTTTTTAAAAGGAGGAGTTTATTATATCTAATTCTCGAATATTAGAATCCAGCTCAGTTCTATAAAGTATCCATTGAATTCAAGTTTGACGCAGGTCCGTTTTATGTCAGCATTGTCTTGAATTGGGATGGAGCTCACTATCTTACCGCCCAAATATTTCCCATCAAGTACCTATATCATGGCTGATCTTACATTGTTCGAGACCACGGTTGAGAAATGAGTCAAGTGGCGTGGTTCGCCTCAAGTGGTCCGTTCTTTGACTTGGCCTTGTCAGCGTCATCTTCAATTCATCAAGGATTAGAATGAATAGAAATTATCATTGGTTGTGGGGTTTGTCCTTGTGTTTTTGGAAAGCTCATACAATATGATATAGCAGGAAATAGCGAGCCTCAATCATTCCATAGTCAGGACCGCTGCGCTCGCCGTTCGCCCAAATTTTTTCACCGTCGTCTCCAAATCTGAAGGCCGGGGGTGTCGCGGGTGGGGGGGCAGGGTTGGAGAATGACATCATACCGCGTTCACAAAAACAGTACCATAACAACAACATGAGTAATGCAATAGTATTAACACTGCTTAGTCAATCATATACCCTCCAGCACAACGCTTACAACAAAAAAAAGTTAGGCAAGCGACATACTTTAACATAAAAAAGCGGACCTTTAAAAGACAAAGACGTACCTTCAACATAAAAGCGGACCCCTTGTCACTTTTTTTTTTGAGGGGGGTGCGTCGCACCACACGCACCTCCCCCCCTCTCTCTTGCTACGCGTCCTGTCCATAGTTGTTTCGTTCGTTCAGGAAATTCAAGTTAGAGTCATTTCGTGACGTGACACGATTTTCACAATGGCGGACCGAAAATTTGGCAGGTTCGATTCTAATTAACAAATCGCTACTAACAAATCGCTTGAACACTCAGAAAAAATAGACTTGTGTTTTTTACGTAAGTAACGGTCAAGCATCTTCAATGGTGATCAAAATCGCCAAGGTTCCGAGTGCTGTTCTAAAAGGCTACAGGCACATGGTTTATGTAACAACACTATAAAAGGAATACATGAATACTAAGGTATGAGCTATATTCTAAAAAATCGTGGCATATCATAACTTAGAAATAAAAATTAAGTTGATTCAAATCTGCTTAATACTAATCGTTTTTATTAATCAACATGTTGAAGATACTAGATCAATCAATGTAAGAACACCACTACTCACATTTCTATATAGCAGACCATTGGATCATGTACTTTTTTGTGTAATTTTCTCAGAAGTGAACAACGTTATCAGCAGGTGCATCATACGTAAACATAAAGCACCATTGTTTACACAGTAAGATGTAATCAAACTTGCAACACCTGCATCGAACGTACCTGTCAATGCTGCTGAGATTGTGCCATATGAAGATGTGCATAGACGCTGAGAGAGGGACTGTTTAACAAAAAAACTCTATTATTTTTGCTCGTATTCGTTGAACAAATTTTAAGCCAATATGGCCAATTATGAGATTCTTTATGCCTTAAAAACATACATTTAGACATCTTGACGCATCTTGGTTTGAGTCCAAGTTTTGTCCGTTTTGAATTCAAAATAATGGACTTATAAGATTCTTTGCTGCCCGTAAAGATAATGTGTTATCACTTTTATTTGGATTCCAACTTGTATGGTTCAAAGTTATGAAACAAGGCAAAATGGCAGTATGCCACAAAGAAAAACTCATATATGTACCACACTTAAACGTGCCGAATTCGAGTGGTGACAACAACCCAAAACAGAGAAACTTACTTTGTTTTTCCAAATGTGAAAGAAAAGAAAAAACTCATACATAAATAGTGGTGCTTATTTTCGTGGCAATCATTCGGCTTCAAAGCATCAATATAATTCACCTGTCATGGACAATGTAAAAAAACACCCAATTCGGAATAGCGAACCCCTTTAGAAATTCGGTATAACGAACACGGTCTTTGGTTTTCTAATACCGAACCTTTTTCAATTATTCGGAATAATGAACGTTTTTCCGAATTCGGAATTGCGAACCATTTTGATGTTTGGAATAGCGAACCCTTTTAAGCTTCGGAATAACGAACCCTTTTTAGCATTTCGGAATACGACACCGTCGGAATAACGAACCTTCGGAATATTGAGATTACCCCACGGGGACAGGGACGCACATTACATCAACTTAAGTAGTAGGCCTCTATTAACAAAGGTTGAATATGCATTAGGCCTTTAGCGTACTTGACTATCTCACACTGAGAGAAGATATTAACCTACGCCTAAATGTAAGGCCTGAATTATACGGATGATATATTATCGAGCAAACCCAATGGAATTTTATATAATGTTTGTATCAATACTTATAAAATATCAAATTGAAAAAAAATAAAAAAATTAAAAAAATTAATTTTATATTTTTAAATTTTACGACCGAAACTTGCCGATTTTAGGTATTTGTATAATTTATTACCGCGTTTTGCCATAATTATTTCATTATGGGCCTACCGAAGCTGTTAAACTATTTCGATACAGAATAAATTAATCAACTGTTAGTAAAATCAAGCAACCTCTAAGAACTAAAAATTGCCTAAATCACAAAGTCCCCCCCCCCCACTTTTTTTTAAATTGATTTATTGTTATTTTTAAACAGACGTACGTACGTTGCATACACGTCCCGTGTTGTGAATTAGCTCGTATATGAGCAACACTAGCAACACGGCATCCACTGTCATCTTTTGTTTGTCGCGTGTCGCGCGGGTTGCTTGATCGATCGCACCTATATGCAATACAGATTGAACAATTGACGAATCCCGGGCATGCCGGGGTCGAAGTCGACGGCAACACCACATGAGCACTCTCCAATCGATGATTTCGGCGATAGGAACGTTGATCTACTACCCCGGAAAGCCATCCCGCAGTGCCAATTCCTCCAATCGATGAAAAAGACGACAGAAGAGTCTCTCCCATTTAAAGAATAGTCGCAATCGATATATTGCTCTCCCGTTTAACTATCCTATGGCGGATTTAGTCAGATTAGTTAACCTGAAATTTGTTTTGATGTAACAAATCATCACATGTACAGCTTGCCAGGACATGTAGGAATAATGTTGCATTAACTTAAGTGCAGACCTCCGATTTTGGAGTTTTTGCGATGTCCACAGACCCTCCAATTTTGGCGTGTGTGCGTATTATACGGTGACACTCCGATATTGGAGTGTTTGAATTATAAATAATATATTTTAAAATCTGCAGAATTCCGATTTTGGAGTTTGTGCGAGGTCCGCAGACCCTCCGAATTTTGGAGAGTGTGTGCGTATTATACGCTGAAACTCGATATTGGAGTGTTTGAATTAAATAATAATATTTAAAAATACGCAAAACCTCCATTGGAGTTTTTGCGATTTTTGTCCGACCAGACCCGGACTCTCGATTTGGAGTGTGTGTGCGTATTATAAGCTGAACTCCGAGATTGAAAAGTATTGAAGATAATAATTCATATTTAAAGATACGCAGCTCGCAGAACCTCCGATTTTTGGAGTTTTGCGATGTCGCAGACCCTACGATTTTGGAGTGGTTGCGTATTATACGCTGAAAACTCCGATATTGAGTATTTTTTCGAGTATAAATATAATATTTAAAGGTACGCAGAACCTCAGATTTTATGAGTTTGCGATGTCAGCAGACCCTCCAATTTTGGAGTGTGTGCGTATTATACGCTGCAACTCGATATTGGAGGTTTGAATATAAATAATCATATTAAAGCTTACGCAGAACCTCCCGATTGTGGCGTTTTTGCGATGTCCGCAGACCCTCGATTTTGGAGTGTGTGCGTATTATACTCTGAAACTCCAATATTGGAGGGTTGGATATAAATTAATAATATTAAAGATACGCAGAACACTCCGATTTTGGAGTTTTTGCGATGTCCGAAGACCTCGAGTTTGGAGTGTGGGCGTATTATACGATGAAACTCCGATATGGAGTGTTTGAATATAAATAATAATATTTAAATACGCGAACCTCGATTTGGAGTTTGTGCGATGTCCGCAGACCCTCGATTTTGGAGGTGTGCGTATTATCGCTGAAAAAAAAAAAAAAAAAAAAAAAAAAAAAAACAACAAAAAAAAAAAAAAACAAAAAAAAAATCTCCGATATTGGAGTGTTTGAATTTAAATAATAATATTTAAAAATACGCAGACCATCCGATTTTGGAGTTTTTGCGATGTCCGCAGACCGGCCTGATTTTGGAGTGGGTGAGCGTATTATACGCTGAAACTCCGATTGGAGTGTTTGATATAACTAAAATATTAAAGATACGCCGAACCTCCGATTTTGGAGTTTTTGCGCGGTCCGAGGACCCTCCGATTTTGGAGTGTCTGCGTAATATATGCTGAAACTCCGGATATTGGAGTATTTGAATATAATAATAATATTTAAAGATACGCAGAACCTCCGATTTTGAGTTTTTGCCGATGTCCCAGACCCTCAATTTTGAGTGGCCGATATTATACGCTGAAACCTCCGATATTGGAGTATTTGAATATCAAATAATATATTTAAAGATACGCGCAGAAACCTCCGATTTGGTTTGACGATGTCCGAACCCTCAATTTGGAGTGTGTGCGTATTATACGCTGAAACTCCGAGATTGGAACGTTTGAATATCAATAAGAATATTTAAGATACGCAGAACCTCCTATTTGGGAGTTTTTGCGATGTCCGCCAGACCCTCCGATTTTGGAGTGTGTGGTATTATAGCTGAAACTCCAATATTGGAGTGTTGAATATAAAAATAATATTTAAAGGTCACAGAACCTCCGATTTTGGAGTGTTTGCGATGTACGACAGACCCTCCAATTTGGAGTGTGGCGTATTATACGCTGAAACTCCGATATTGGAGTATTTGAATATTCAACTACTTAATATTTAAAGATACGCAGAACATCCGATTTTGTAGTTGTGCGATGTCGAAAACCCCTCGAATTTTGGAGGTCTGCGTTTATACGCAGAAACTCCGAATTGGAGGTTTTGCGGGCGGCGCAGAACCTCCAATATTGGAGTAAATTCATACCTCCATGGGGCGTTTTTTCAAATTTTCATGGCCCGATTTAAGTATATAAAGAGTTAAATTTGATAGAATTGCTCTCACGGGGTTCTCCAAAACACAAATGACAATAAGGGGTCGTGCCACAGACATCGGTCCCATTTTCAGCTTCTGTATATCAATTTTTATGTAATTAATTTTTGGTATAGCAATGGAGTGTTCTTTTTCAAAGGTTTCTCAAATTTGTTGGAAAATTAGTCAATTTTCTCAATCGGAAGCCAAAATTTTCTAAAAATTGTTGGGAAATTAGTCAAATTTTAAACGGAGCAAAATTTGCTTAAAATGCCAACATTTAAATGCCAACAAATAAATGGCAAATTTGGGTTAAAATTTGGCCCTATTACATCGCTGATTAGGTTTGGGTACCTTTTTTGAAAAAAATGTATAGCTATGGGTCCCTACTTCCAGACTCTCGGAGGCACGTCCCTACCCAAACCAAACCCGCAGGGGAATTGCCTTTACCCCCACTCAATCCGTAAAGTTACCCGCCGATATTTCAATACGTTTTGATGTGAGAGTATGTGAGGCCAGACACATTTCCGTAGGTTTAGGGCCCAAATTCCGCGACTTACAACCCCCAAAAAAATAAAAAAACCGAGGGCTCTGAACCAGAGCTAATATTGTGCAATTATGTAGCTGGAGATTCCAATATGCAAATCAAATAACGTGAATCGAGATGGTTGGGCATGCCGTAGGTAATCATAATAATACCCGGATATTACAATCAACAGCTAACGAGATTGTTTTTAATTAATTCTTTGCACTTCATCCAAAATTTACATATAATTATCTTCAATTTTGTAGGTCTAAGGCCAAAATCAAGGTTGTTAATCTATTGTAAGGCGATATGTCCTCGATGTTTGCATTTCAATTTATGTCAGTTTCAATGTCAACACGCGTGTATATAATAGTGGGTGTGGAAGCATACTCAACGGATTTTTGCAGAGGATTTTTGATAAAAGTCTACCTTAAATTTTCGTACAACACCCGTAAAAAATAGATATTTTGGCCAGGATATTTGCCGCTGTTGAAAATTAGAAATAGCATTTCAGACACGTAGTACCAAAAGTGCAGGTGTGGCAGGAGATATAGTCCTCCGATCACAGTCCGGGAACAATGGTGAACAACTAGGGACAATCGATTCAGGTGACTCTTCACGCACATTAGTTTCACGCTTATCCGTGTCGTTTATGTTTTCATAATGTCCAATAACAATTATTGGCTTTTCAAAATTGTTATAATTCAACAATATTTTCATGCGTTATAAAAATTCACTTTCAAAATGGCATGACAAATGTATGAACAACGCAAATTGTCGTAGACGGAGAAAGGTAGGCCTACAGCATTTGCGGTTGTCAGGGTGAGCATGGGGAGGGGTGTGCTGAATTTCCCGCATTTTTCTTTTTCCCAGTATTCCCGGCTGTAAGAACAGCCTCCCCCACCAGAAAACTAATAGATCTTTGGCAAAAATCAGTGATTTGGCCAACAAAGCACCAAAATTTGGCAAAACAGCATTGGGGACCAATAGTGGGTAACAATCTGCAAAATTTGGGCTTCCCAAAAAATGTAATTTCCCCAACCACCTACCGAATCCCCCACCCCAAAAAAAAGAAGTTTCTGGCGCCGCCACTGCAGGGCCCGGAACAGATACGGAAAATGCAGCATGGCCTATGATTGGAGCCATGGTAGGCCTATACAGAATTCCACCATCTGTAGCTCTGCGGTGCCCGGAAGGAAGCAGAATTTGCACAAATAGGCCCTACTTTTTCCCAAGAGGGCTTCCCTCATCCCCAGTAGTAGCTACGTCACTGAGAAGCCCCTTTCCTCCGACTATAGCTACCCAACTGGGGGGAGGGGGCTGGGAGTGAGTGCGGTTCCTTGGTTGCAATTTAATTTGGCAGTATTAACTGTTCACCTGGCTTCATAGCGCATGTTGAGATAGGGGGCCTAAACTTTGACAGTTCTTGAATAATGAAATTGAGCATATAAAGGCAAATAAAAGAAGGCTTGGAGAAATTATAGTAATGTCTCTTTAATTTTGCGTCATTGCAGAGTATCAACCCGTTAGTGACCGATCCCATTCAAATCCGCTAGCGGTTGAAGCGAGGCAACCGCTGTCTAATATAAATTACTGTTGTGTAGCCAATCCATGATTGTATAGAGCATCAGTGAATACGCCATAGTAGTAGTAGATAGTAGTAGTAACAGTAGATTCCTTCTGTTATAGAAGCACCGTCGAAGACGAAATTATATAAGTGAGTGTCACTAAATAGTAGGAAACCACAATGTCCACAATTGGCATTATTGCAAGTTGGCAGATAAAAAAAAATGGCATATAGTCAATATCACAATTGGTATAGACACAATTGGACCAAAATGGTTGTCAATATTGGCAAATAATAGACATAATTAGCAATGCAGTTTGTAATGAGTCAGTATGAATAATATGATGCCTGAGGTGTTTTGCACAATTCATCACAACATTTGTGCTAAAATCACAAATTTGTGGATGATGGTTTATTTCTAAGAAAAAAATAAAGTGCGTAGATTTTAAAAAGAATATGCATTATGGCTGTTCATAATTATTGAAAGGGGTTTCAGATAGTTGGTATGACATAACTCTACCAAAATAAACTAGGCCTATGTTGTAGTAAAATAGGCATTTTTGTCATTAGATTACTATGATATTGCTACTACGTTTTTAACATTCACGAAAAAATATGCACAAGAATAAAAATCAGTAACGATATCCCACTTACTCCCCATCCAACCACTTGGGGTAAGCACACCCGGGGGGGTTACTCACATGTTAAAGGTATACGGGGATGATCGGCTCCAGTGGGTCATTTTTTCATGAGAAATCCCTAGACATGGGTCGTATTTCCATGAGAAATCCTTAGACATGGGCCCCGTTTTCACGAAAAATGGCTCAAAATCTAGCTAAAAATTCGAAATTTTCTGGGGCTCGCATGCGAGCCCCACAAAATTTTGAAAAAATGGGTGTATATTTGAAGCAAAATCCTTAGAAATGGGTACCTTTTTCTACCAAATGACCCTTAGGAATGGGTATAGGGGTGCGACTCCTCAGCTGCACATCCCCGACCAAACCAAATTTGAGTTTTTTTTTTTTTTTTTTTTCCCCCCCCCCCCCCGGGTAAGCACATAAATAATTAGCTCATTTGCATATTTGTGATATTTGTTTTACAATTTGCTTGATCAAAATATTCATGTTATGGTCGATTTTGAAATGATACACTTTTCTATACTTGCTTTCAGCAAAAAATATTAACATTTTTATTCATTTAATATCGCACAATGGCACTAGATTGCGGTCAGTGTTAACCTTCGACCTTTTCAGCAAGTCCAAATATATTCATACAATAGGTATGTTCATAATGTACATGCACATACATACATACATACATGCATGCATGCATGCATACATACATACATGCATGCATGCATGCATGCCTGCATGCATGCATGCATACGCAGGTACATACACAGGTGCATATATATAAAAACCTACGTACACAAACATGTACATGTATTTGCTGGTACATGCATGAATACATGCACATGCAGGTACATACATGCAGGTACACCATACGCACAGGTACAAACACTTTCACACATACACACATATACCTACATATTCCAAATATTCCAAAATACTAAAATACTGAATGGAAAGAACTTTGTGCTTTAAACTTTAAATTTTCAGTGGACACAAAACTGAGGTGGTTTCAGTATAGAATAAACCAAAAAATCTTAGCAACAAATACTCTACTGTTGAAATTAGGATTAAAAGACAATGACCTCTGTAAATTCTGCAAGGTAAACCAAGAAACAAATCAAGCATATATTTCGTTGATTGTCCCATCTCTCGGAACTTTTGGGTTGAGATTTTTTAACAACAATTTATTATTTTTTAATGTTCAATGATACTGGGGAAGCCAAGTAATTCTTTTTTGGTACAAGCACGATACTATATCTTTACATTAATTTTTGGTCATTGCAAAATAATCATCTTTATAGAGCAATATCTTGAAAAGCATCCCAATATAGAATTTTTTAAAAAGAAATTCAACATTTACTATAATTTGATGAAAATATCAGGCGTGAGTACATGAATCTTCCAATTTCTATAAGAGATGGCAAAACTGCAAATTGTACTTTTTGATTGACTATTAAGCAATTCGTTTGCAAGGTATATTGCTATGCTTGTAATATCTAAAGAAAAATAACCTTGTAATAGTTATAGGCCATTTTAAGTAGGTGGAAGTAGTATTTTAAGCAAATATGTAAATAAAGACGCTGTCAAAAAAAAAAAAAAAATATTCCAAATATTTTAATTATCAACTGCATAGGCCTATATAATTTACAAATACAAAAACACATGTTTCCCTCATCTCAAGAACACATCTGGCAATAGGATATCGCATGTCCGACAAATCAGATAAGAAAAACAAACCTACCTAAAATATTCTGCTTTATTTTTTTTAACTTGAAATGGATTTACCTGCGTATGTATGCATTACCCCCTCATATAATGTGTGTATACTCTGCATATGCATGTACCTGTGCATCTATATACCCTGCACCTGTGTATGGGGGGTGCGCACAAACAATGCGTATGCCAACGCCATACCTGCACATCTTGCAAGTACCTGCACTATGTATCCTGATATGTAATCCACGTACCCTGTGATGTACCGTATGCACGCAACTTATCTGTGTAACGCATGTACGTACTGCGTACGTACTCAACCCTTTCACCTGTGTGGTATTAATTCCTTGCCATATGTCATAGTACATCGTTAACTGCTAAAATGTCCCTTATGTACCTTACATAAGCAGGTATGTAACCTACTTATGCAAGTATGTGCGTGCATTCCTTTGAGGTATGTTTATGTCCCTGAGTATGAAGGTACGTATACGTATGTATGTAAGTATCACAAATCAATGGGCGGATCCAGGATTTTTAAAATAAAAATGGTCAAAAAATTACCGGGGGGCTGAAAGTCTATAATTGGTCCCAAATAGCTCAAATAAATTGGGCTGATTTTGCAGAATTTGCAGAATACCGGGAGGCGCGCGCCCCCCTCCCTCCCCTCCCTGGATCCGCCCTGAGTATGACGTGTCGTGTGTATTGTAGGTATCTGCGTATTTTTGTGCGTAATTATAATCAACACCTATATTTGACTACCCCACCTTTCAGTTTGTCAATATACACTTAGCACTATATGCGTTCATTTAAAAAGACTTCAACTACTAATGACACCAAAACTCCTCCACAAAATGTTAATTTAAAGCGGCACTGGACCATTGTTCACAAAATATGAAATTTCTTCAAGTGCTCTCAAATGAGAGTCTAGGCCATGGGAAGAACCGATATATTTTACACATAAAATACATACCCAAAAACAGATAGGGACATTGATATGAGGCTAAAGACATCCCAGGTAAATTTGTAGGCCAATTTTAGTTTTCCATAACGTGTTTAATCACAAATTGTATATTATTACATGAATAGTTTTTTGACTCGTACTTCACGATATTAAAACCCAAGGTTATAGACTGAATGAATGATCAAACAGTGGCATATCGTGGGAAACATGCATACCGGCGTGGGCGTGTTTCTTGGTTAAAAAACCCATTTCGTCGGCTGCTGAAGTGAACTTCGCGGGGCGACGCCATCGACGTTGTTAATTATAAAATCGTTCTGTTTACCCATAAGGAGCCTGATTATGTCTTAAAAATCATTTTGGGTGAGGGCTTTTGTATATAAACAGCCTTACAACTAATACAAATGCAAAATAATTGATTTTGAAAAAAATTGAGGGCGCACTATTTTTCAAAAATGTGCCAGTGTCTCTTTAAGCTAGTATTTTTAATTTCCTTTCAAATCTCTTTAGCAACTCCAATTTTATACATTCTTATGG
>JAMKCH010029512.1:0-37517 GCA_023653785.1 Ophioderma brevispina
TTGTAAACAGTATAGCAGGAAAGTTAAAACTTCCTGGGATTATTTAGAAGAATAAAGAGGTGATAGATTTGAGTGTCTCTAAACCATTGATATGCATAATTACTCTTGCTGGTCATTCACTTGGATATGTTTTCCTGCATTCTATAGCAATCTATTTTGCAGTGAAGATGTGTCCTGCAAAGCTCTTATCATCTCACTTCATTTGGAGGTGTACATTGAATTCTGCATACATTCTGCAACACTCACCAGGCTACCAGTTAAGTGTATCAGGCCTGCAACTCATCATAACTGCAGAAATCAAGTAAGTTAATTGTAAAAATGTCATCATCAAGCAAAATGAGACAGATGTCAAAAGAATCAGATTTTATTTATGTTCATAAAAATACTAATTCCAAAAGCAGCATTTTGATAAAAAATATCAAGATTGACTCTTGGTTCCCAAGTTACACTGACCAAGTAATATTAGCTGCCTCTTACAATAAAATGGAAGAAACTTGCCCAGTATTCACAGATAGCTCAAATTCAACTCTTGGGACTTCTAACACATTTTGCATGATCACATCAGCGATCACATCATTTTGTATGTCGTATCATGTACACAAGTGTTTTGTTGGCTACTATTTAAAGACCGCTACCCAATCCCCAGCCTCGAGCCAGAAAGAATTAAGTATTCTGCCAAATCCCTACAAATTCAACAATGTTAACAGAATAAACCATGTTAAAGGTGCCAAATTTAAAGGCTGACTCAGATTTTTGAAATATATTTTTGTGTGTGTAGTAATTAAAAATAGTCATCTAAACTAAAGATAGTCCTGCAGAATGCCCCTGCTTTTCTTTGCCCTCATTGCCGACAATAATCATTTTGGAAAATAAGTAACAATCAAATTCTGGAAGAGTTGCAATGAAAACAAACATTAGTGACAACCTTTTGAGGGAAGAAGATACTTGTATTATCTTACAAATAATTATTAACATTATGACTGATGGGTTTACACCATTAACATACCACCTAATTTCCTGAGGAGGGAGTCCTCAATTTTCAAACAAATCACGTTTTATGCATGTGCTTGAGATGAGCCCGTCAGTTCACTTGAAAAATTCAGGTCATGGCACTTTCAAAGTATAGGTTTAAAGTTCAAAAGTCAGCGTGCGACAAGTAAATTTTACAAAATCGTGCAAGAATTAGCCCTCAGAAGACAGGTCATCGGTCCCTTTGACCAGATTTGGTGGTCATAGGATTCTATGCAAATTGACCTCAAGATGACCTTTGACCTTTTGGGTCACTCTGAAACCCTGCAAACAATAGTCAGACTGTCCTCCTTACCTTCATGCCAATTATATCAGCCCCATATCTCAAAGCATAAACGCAAAGCCAGACAGACTTGCCAATCTCATTTTTTTCAGTATTACTAGTGCATTTCACCCCGTGTGTGACCGTTGACCTATTTGTGACCTTTGACACCAGATTTGTTCTGTGTTCAGGTCGGTGGTCCTTTTGACCAAACATGGTCATAGGGAATTTCTATGCAAATTGACCTCTGGATGACCTTTGAGTTTTTTGGTCACACTCTCAAACCCTGATAATAAACGTCAGACTGTCCTCCCTTGCCAAATATCAGCCCCACATAGCATCAAAGCATAACAGAATGCATAGCCGGACAATCACAAATCTCATTTTTTAGTAGTATAGATAGATTTTGAGCACTATTAAAAAAATTAGTATTTACTATAAATTTGAGTTGCAATTACTAAGCACACTGATCATTTTTTTAGTGTGGACAGAGCAAAACAGACTGCCTGATGCAAAATAATTTAACTCTGCCTAACCTAGTGAATGATCATTGCAGCAAATCAGAGCTATTTATATAAGCTTAATGTTGATAATACACATGTGGATATTAATGTTGCTTTTTAGATGCAAAATGGTGGGCATAATCCGGGTCCATTTTTTATGACTCAAACTGTACAATTACTCCTCACTTTAAAATTTTAAAGAAGATTTAAATGAACTTTTAATTAAGAAATATTGAAGATGACTTTTCCTAATGACACACACACAAAAATAAAATGTGCTCTAATAGTGGTGGGCTCTTATAAATAGAAATAACTTGGAAAATAAAGAAATAAAGTGTGGTACTATACTGGAAATATTGCTAATTGGGGGTTAATAACTGCATATAAGCTTTTTTGAGGTCATTGATTTAAAATCTGAGTTATTTGTTTGGTTTCGAGGAGTTTATCCGCAGTGGTGGTGCCAGACCTTTTTTTTTCTTGGAGGCAAACAAGATCAAAGTAAAATTGTTGGTGGGGGGGGGGGCAAAGTGAAATTCTTGGGGGAGGATGAATATTAAAAATTTGGAGATTTTTAACCAATTTTGGCCCCAAAATCCCTGATTTTTGCCAAAATGTTGTGATTTTTGGCCCCAAATTGCCAAAATTTGCCAAAAACCCTGAAGTTTTATATGTATATATATATATATGAAGTTATATGAAGTTTTATATATATATACGTTTTATATAGTTTATATGGAGAGTTAAAGGTGCAACGAGAGATTTCAAGTCATCCATATTTTCTGTGATATGTCGTGATTTCATATAGATCAGACGCTCAATAGATTCCCTACCTTTTATTTGGTTACAGAAGTAACTTAAAATGAAAACAAAAGGTGATTTGTATATGCTTATATTTCAATAGAAAACATAGGCTGAATTTCGTATTTGCTCCTATACGAAATGAAATTTCACAGTTTTTGTACCAAAGAAACAGTTCTCAGCTTAATCCTTACAGATGGGGATATTTTTGATATAAAGCTTTACACCAGTGCCAAAATCAGAATTTTCACATTTTTTCGGGACACATGTTATTTGAAATCTCTTGTTGCACCTTTAAAGATATGATTATGTAAACCCCCAGAGAGTAATTGGTTGACCAAAATGGGGCATATTTTTGCTCATAACATTCAAACCAAACATCGTTTAGCCCCTTTGAGTTTAGGTCATATATCATCTTTTGGCATCGTTCCAAGCCTCAATATCTTCCGAAATATCTTCCCCAGCCTGAAGCGTTGATTGCCCGCACTTAACAAACAAGAGCGCACATCCCGCGTAGCAAGCGTTTTTATGCAAAATAAGCGTGAGCGTGTGAGTAGGGTGCATGAGGATGCATGGGACCTTTGAAAATGAACCATCCTTTCGTTTATTCTTCATTTTGTTCCTCCGTGGCAGTGAGGAATGGGGGAGGGGAAATTGGCCCTCCCATTTAGAGCGTTGTCCGCACATTTGTCTCGAACAGAGACTTGTGGCTGTCCCCTTAGTCTCAGCAATAAAATACCCAAATTTTCATGAATTTTGTGATTATTGTTGGTCCCCCATTTCCTCCACAACATAATTTCTGGTACTTTCCCCATAAAACCCTAATATAATAGGTCTAAACCAGGAGTGATGCCGTTTCTCCTGCCACAACCTACAGAATATAGGATGAAACAAAAAGTACTATAACACGAAACTTGCATTCAGAACATAAAAGATAAAAAAGGTGAAAGTGAATGTTATAAATCAAAAGAATCGATACTCGCTGGTCACGCAACACTCGGAGACACATGCTCAACACGGTTTGCATTATTCTGCTTTTTTTGTCGGAGCTGTATGCACTAAGATGTCGCAAGGCTTCATTTTTTTCAAGAAAAATAAAGATTTTCGCATGAATTTCTCAAAAGGGTCCTTGGTGACCCCATGATTTTTTTGTTTTATTAGAAAGCTGACATGAGTACGCAACTTATATAAACAAAATCACAACAAAATTATGGCTAAAATTTTAGCTATAACCAAAAATGTCCTCGAAAAATGATTTTTCCATAGACTTATGTAGTTAATTTTGGCGAAAAATTTGTATTTTGTAATGGTTTAACTCAAAAGTGACATCGGTGACCCCCAATTTTTTTCTTGATTTTTTTGTTCATATCAATGAAACCGTGTTTATGCGAAGTTTGAAAGGAAAATTATGGCGGGAAGTATATATGACCCAAACCCCTTAAGATTTCACAGGGTTAAGGCAAAACAAATTTCCAGTAGGTAGTCCGAAAACCTCAATGTGAAATGCACTTTTTTATATTTTTTTAAAGGATTTTCCCCAGAAATGGCTAAAATCAACCAATTGGCAAGTCAAAACAGTTGCAAATCACATTTGACTGTCAAATTATTAGTTTATAAAACAAAAATATTGATTTTTGCTTACATATTTTTTTAATGAAATTTTTATCTCTGAGGCTATTTGTCTAAAAAATAAAATTAAAAAAAATGTGGTAAAAAATGGCTCCAAAATCAAAATTAAAATGCGCATGGCCTAATGGAAACGAACTTTTTGGGGGGCCGAATCAAAAAAAGAGAAAGTAGCTTTTTTCATATGCCAAAATTTTGACCACTTCCAGTAAAATTGTGGGTTATTAGCGATCGGGCCATGAACCTGATCAATTACAAAGTACAATACTAATGCAATGCTCTAATATTTATTTTCTAACATTGGTACCTCTAGGCTCTATAAATGACTTGAACACAGGGGCGACACCAGCAGAGGGAGGGGCAGTGAGGCAAGCGCCCCCCACCACTCAGAAAATGCTTTGCTACCTCTTCTGCCCCCACCATTTACAAAGTTCGGGTTATGCTAACTCCTGGTTGAACATCTTCTGATTTTGTTACTATTTTGACCTCTTTTTGTTTTGTTTAACAAAATAATCATTTTGATCAAATAAGTTGTTGAGTTTGAGTGGAACATAAATAGTTTGTAATTTTTTTTAATGAAAAACATTTATCACTGAAAAACACTTGATAAACGTGGGTTTTTGATAAACTCCATTAGTCAAGAAGGGTCATGTGCCCTACTGGGGTAATGTTGTTAACATGTCATGAAGGGAATTTGAATTAAACAAGTGCAAGAAAAATTATTCCTCAGGAAGAATTCCTCTTTTTTGTCTACATTTTACAGTTTAATGCTTTACATTTTTTTGTCACCTGCCTTAAGGCAGGAAGACATGTAGGGATCACTTTGTCCACTGTTGTCTGTTGTTGTGAAAAAGGGTTAACATTTGCCTGTAATATCCACATACTTTGATGGATTTAAACCAAACTTGAGTCATAGATGCAACATGGGACCCCTCATTTGCTGATGAGGTCAAAGGTCACATACCAAGGTCAAAGGTCATGTGAAGTCAAGTTGTAAAATTGACCTCAATTGGAATTAAACTTGAGTCATAGGTGCAACATTGGATCCCCTCATTTGTTGATGTGGTCAAAGATCACATGCCAAAGTCAAAGGTCACATGAGACCTATCATTTACAAACCATGATGCACAGTGGGCCAGAATAAGGTAAATGTGTGTCAAAACTCCAC
Organism: Ophioderma brevispina; assembly: GCA_023653785.1. Lineage (NCBI taxonomy): Eukaryota > Metazoa > Echinodermata > Ophiuroidea > Amphilepidida > Ophiodermatidae > Ophioderma > Ophioderma brevispina. The sequence goes on from JAMKCH010029512.1 coordinate 5,387, forward strand.
TCACTTTGTAAAGCCTTTACATCTCATCATAGGAGCACCATAGGGGTTTGGATCCCTGCAGAATTCAAAAATTGTATTGACAAATAGGTATGATGTCATCAAAATACTGTTTTCTGATTGGTCCCATATATAATACAATGATTGATTGCATGGATATAGGGTTTGGTGACCCAAGGAATCAAGTAAAAGCATTTTGAGTTCCTATGACATCATCAAAATACTGTTTTCTGATTGGTCAAGAAGATTTTTCAAGGTTAAACTCAGACCCATATTTAATACAATGATTGATTGCATGGATATGAGGTTTGGTGACCCAAGGAATCGAGTGGAAGTATTTGTGAGTTCCTATGACATCATCAAAATGCTGTTTTCTGATTGGTCGAGAATATTTCATTTTACTCTGAGTAGGTTACTCATAAAAAAAAAAAAAAAAAAAAAATTTTTTGTCACCTGCCTTAAGGCAGGAAGACATGTAGGGATCACTTTGTCCACTGTTGTCTGTTGTTGTGAAAAAGGGTTAACATTTGCCTGTAATATCCACATACTTTGATGGATTTAAACCAAACTTGAGTCATAGATGCAACATGGGACCCCTCATTTGCTGATGAGGTCAAAGGTCACATACCAAGGTCAAAGGTCATGTGAAGTCAAGTTGTAAAATTGACCTCAATTGGAATTAAACTTGAGTCATAGGTGCAACATTGGATCCCCTCATTTGTTGATGTGGTCAAAGATCACATGCCAAAGTCAAAGGTCACATGAGACCTATCATTTACAAACCATGATGCACAGTGGGCCAGAATAAGGTAAATGTGTGTCAAAACTCCACTCACTTTGTAAAGCCTTTACATCTCATCATAGGAGCACCATAGGGGTTTGGATCCCTGCAGAATTAAAAACTTGTATGACAAATCGTATGATGTCATCAAAATACTGTTTTTTCTGACGGTCCCATATATAATCAAGAGTGATGGCATGATATGGTTTTGGTGACCCAAGAAATCAAGTAAAAGCATTTTGATTACCATGACATCATCAAAATACTGTTTTCTGAAATTGGTCAAGAAGATTTTTCAAGGTTAAACTCAGACCCATATTTAATACAAGATTGCTGCATGGATATGAGGTTTGGGACCCATGAATCGGTGGAACTCTTTGTGCATTCTTATGACATCATCAAAATGCTGTTTTCTGATTGGTCGAGATATTTCATTTTACTCTGAGTAGTTTACCATAAAATGATTCTAGTGTGTCCCCCCCAGATTGCAACGCCAAAGTAGATTTTTTTGTCATTATAAAGTATAATCTTTTCTTAGCATATCTGTATAAATTTAAAGGCAGAGATCAACAAATATCCTAACTTATATAGGTACTGCATGGTACGTTGTTACATGTATAGGTCTACGCGTATCATGGTCTGTGCTACGTACGCCACAACATGGTATTTTTATTCTATTTTTGGTCGTACCGGGTGTCATAAAACAATCCCTAGCGTTTAAGACTGCAAGAGACTGCAAGTAAATTTGTTATCATTATAAAGAACAATCTTTTTTAAATACGTCTGTATTAATTTTGAGGCAGAAATCATAACTTCTGGTTTATATTTCAAAAAATGATGATTTTCAATAGATTTTTCAGATGTTTAGGGATTAAAATTTCTTGAACGAGAAAAATAGTGTTCACCTTATCTTAAAGTGACAGGAGGAGATTTTTTTAGGATATGAATTTCTCTCAAATTTCACTGGATCGGTTGTAGACCACCTACCGAGAACGTTTGGAAGGTTTATTGGACAAACAGGTGCAAAAGAAAACCCACAAACCTTGTTTTGAACTTGCCTGCTATCGTAATCGTTCCCCATAGAAAACCATGCTTTGACTTTCTGTCGTGCACGACAGAAACTGCCAAATCATCATCTTATTACATAAAGACGGTGTATTCGGCTTATGCGCTTCAGGTGTGATCTAATACATTGGTAAGCATTCCAAATATGTAAAAACCTAGGTTCGAGAAAAATTGGGGGCGCTTCTTTTTGGAAATCTCCTCATGTCTCTTTAATATATTATTCTGCAAAGAAAGACTTTACAATATATAGAAGCATAGATAAATTAGAATTACCTTTAAAGAGATACAGTGCTTTGATTGCATATTGATGTTTTTAAGCTTGGAAATAATTTCAGACCAAGTTTGAACTTTACCTGCCGAAAATAATACTTAAAAAATCTACCAGAGTTGAAAAACTTTTGCAATATATTCTTGAGAGCACCTTCTTTCTAAATAGCAATAAAAAAAAAAAAATAGTGGTCACCAAATTAGGGTTTTGGCACATTTTGACTCTGTCCTGGCCAACTGTGCAATGGCAGGCAACGCATGCGGTCCGAGGACCGATGTATTTTTTTTGTCAGTTTTTCTCTTTTTCCAAGTTTCCAACTAATTCTAATGCCTGAAAAAGAGAAGTGCATGCATTAGTCACAAATGTAGGGGGAAATTTTATGATACAGTTTTGGTATAGTCATAAAATGTGTCCTTTGAACAGAATACATGTGTGTGGGGCAGCAATCAGAACTAAACAATAGTACCAGTGGCGGATTTAAGAGTCAGCAGTGTCAGCAGCTGCTGACAGGGCCCCCCTAAAATATTGCTCTCAGGACCCCCCTCGGACACACCTTAGTCGCACTAAAGTGTGATATTGCGTTGCTTCTTGACGCTAAAGGGGCCCCACCTTAAGCTGCTGACAGGGCCCTTTTCCTTAAATCCGCCACTGAATAGTACATGAGCCGATCACTGCAAGTTCATACTATACATACGTCATACATTTGAATCATTTGTTTTCCAATTGTCTTTTCAGATAAATCTTCTGCGAGCAGTCATACTTGCAACACTACTTCCTCTGAAGAATGGTTCATTGTCTGCAGTATCTAATGTGTGTTCTTCTGGTTCATCTAGACCAAACATGGTGAGTTTAGAGCAAGAGGCACTTGGCAATCTCTGGCTTTGTCTTCTATTGATTATTTACCATGTAATCGATTTTGCCATATTGTGTTGTTAACATAAACTGAATCATGCTTTTTTGCTTGTCCTCTTACATGGCATACCCGTGATGTTGCCCCCCCCCCATCACCCTCAATAAAGGTAACATTAAAGGTGCAACGAGAGATTTCACATATCAGGTGTCTCTAAAAAATCGAAAGTACTGATTTTTGCCCTAATGTAAAGCTTATAAAATTGCAAATGTTCTCAAAACAAATCCTGATAGGAGTTGAAATATTTCGAGTGAGTACCCAACTCATTTTATAATGAAATACTGGATTTGTTTTGAGAACATTTGCAAATTTTATTGGCTATCATGAACAATCCTGATGAATCTATTTTGTAATGTAAAGCTTTCCATCAAAAACAACCCCACCTGAAAGGATTAAGCTGAGAAATGTTTCTTTGGTACACAAATTGTGAAATTTGCATTTGTAGGAGCAATACGAAATTCAGCCTATGTTTTATATTGAAATTTAAGCAAATCAAAATCACCTTTTTTCTCTCTTTTAAGACATTTCTGTAGCCAAATACAAGGTAAGAAATCTATTGAGTGTCTGATCTATATGAAATTCCTATTATGGCACAATATTTGGTTGCTTCAAAATCTCTCGTTGCCCCTTTAAATACATATATGGAAGTGTTCAGAGCCACACAAAGGATTTATTGGGGGATTTGGAAAATGTAGACTTTCTTGTCAAAATTTCTATGAATTTTTGGATCTTTTTATCAAAAATTTCAGCAACATTTGGATCTTTTGCACCTTATGGGAATTTGCACCCCTGTGCATATGCGCCTGGAAGTTTTTTTTGTAGAGAATCCATATCTGAAGTTTGGTAAAGCAAGTTGATTGGAGGGCTAGGACAAAAAAGTACAAAAGGAAACTGCAAACCTTGTTTTGAACTTGCCTGCTATCAAAATCCCCATAGAAAACCATGCTTTGATTTTCTATCGTGCATGACAAAATACTAAATCATCATCTTATTACATAAAGATGGTGTGTTCGGCTTATTCACTTCAGGTGTGATCTAACACATTGGTAAGTATTCCAAATATGCAAAAAAACTGGGGATCAACCAAAATTGGGGGCACTTCTTTCTGGAAATGTCCTCATGTCTCTTTAACATACACAAATATTTTGTAAAAGAAGTGCCCGAATTGTTTTTGAACCCAAGTTTTTTGCATATTTGGTATGTTTACCTGTGAATTAGCTCACACCTGAAGTGAATAACCCAAATACACTGGTGTTATATAATAATATCATTAAAATGACAGGAGGAGAATTTTTTGAGGATACAAATTTCTCTCAAATTGCACTTGATCAGTTGTAGACCACCTATCGAGAGCGTTTCAAAGGTTTATTGGATAAACAAGCATGAAAGAAAACTGCAAACCTTGTTTTGAACTGGCCTGCTATCCTAATCGTCCCTATAGGAAACCATGCTTTGAATTTCTGTTGTGCATGACAGAAGTTACTAAATCATCATTTTATTACATATAGACAGCGTATTTGGCTAATTCACTTCAGTTGTGATCTAATACATTGGTAAGCATTCCAAATATGAAAAAACCCGGGTTCAACAAAAAAATTGAGGGCGCTTCTCTCTACAAATGTCTTCTGCAGGCGGTGGCGGCCAAGCCTCATTCATTATAGCAATTCACCAAAAATGTCAAAAGAAATTACAACAATATGGAGTGCAAACCACAAACCAATTTGGGTGCTTTGATGTGGGTCGGTCATGGGTGTTCCCATAACCTACATACGACCTCGTCCTCGGTCGTTTTTAATACAAAAAAAATTCAGAAATAACCCTTCCAGTGGTGTGATTCTTCAACTCCAACGGTTTTGGAATAAGAAAATATTCCTTGACAACATATTAAAAATTCAGAATTTTTCGTCAAGATTTCGCTTTTACGTGTTAAACCAATGGCGACATCTGAAATTGGGATTTCTTGGCCACCCTCCCCTGGTCCTCTGTCTCTTTAAGATGAGCATTTGCATTTTCTGCCGTACAATCAAAGCATTCTTTTCTATGGGTACGATTATGACAGCAGGCAAGTTCAAAACATAGTTTTTGGTTTTCTTTTTTACTTCCTTGCCCAATAACCCTTCAAAACATTTGCAGTAGGTGTTCTACAACTGATCAAGTGCAAATGGAGAGAGAATTGTATCAAAAAATCTCCTGTCTCTTTAGGGCAAAATATTTGAAATGTAAGTGATGCAAGTTTTAAAGGCAATTCTCCCGAGTCAAGCAGTACAATGCATGATCTGAACATTGGGAGAAAATTATTGAAAGGTCAAAATAAAAACATGTTGAATGTCATAATATTGTGCATGTTTAGGGGGGTCTTATTATGTTTATTAAACCTGGTCAACTCACCTAATAATTGGAAAGACAAAAAATGTGGCATTTGTAACTTGTACAGACATTTCCTCTTTGAAAACACACTTTAATACTATAGTCAGGTGGAAGTTTAGGCACACAGCCTGAAGGATGGACTAATAATTGGAAAAAGACAAAACAGTTCATGTGTGGGCACAGTTTGTGTTAAAAATTGTACAGGACATTCATCTTGAAACACATTTATACTCTTAGTAAGGTGGAAAGTTCTAGGCACACGGCTGAGGATGGAAATGGAGTACAGACTTTTTCTATTGATAGATTTTAGTTGTTAGGACCTAAGGCCAAGTAATTTTTGGAGGGTGTGCACAATTTGTACAGTGGCATTTTTGAAAATCCAATATGGCTGATACCATGTCCAAAATCACTAAAAATCCCTTAAGAATTTCCGATTTCTCCCTCGTAGAGACAAATATTTATCGGTTACTCCGGTGTTTAAACGAGAAAAGTGTTGGTAATGTAATTTTATCATTACATGCCACAAAAATCCAATATGCAATTCAAAGTCAAAGATGCACTCGGAATCATAAAAATGATCTTAACAACTCCATTATACCTATTTACGATACTGGATAAATGCTGAACACCTAAAATATGTTCTGCAGGTGTTCAAAAATCTGTAAAATTGTCACCACTCTGCAAAGTGTTACTTTAAACACCTCTAGAATGCTTTTCCAACGCATCCGGACATGTCAGTGTTCTGCACTTTTGCAGTTTAGAGGCTTGATTGCCGGTGTCTATAATGCATGATTTATGCTTACACTTATGAGATCCCTGTATTTGATCACTAGGAAAACCCCTTATGTGGCATTTCTCTGTAATGGACATTTTCAAAATTCAAGATGGCAGTCATCAGCCGCCTTTAAAAAATAGTAAAAACCCTACATTATATGTGTTTTATATGTAGTTACATAACTAATATTATTAAAAGGTTGTAAATTAAGGTATGGGATAAGTATTTGACCAAATAGGAATTTTGTCTGTTTCTTTAAACATGCAAAATGTTAAGATGGGGGGGGCCAATGTGGCTGACTTTTACCTTCTTTAAACCTATAAAATTACGATACCTCTGTATTGTATTTAGTTAAAACACCTAAAAAAGATTATTAAAGTATAGATTATGTCTTTGAGCATTAAAACTCGTGTCTGGTATATTTGTTTTGACCAAAAATACTTAAAATTCAAAATGACGGCCAGTCTATATGAATATATGACAAAATCGTAGGTTTTAAAGAATCTTAAAAGGCAGCCATATTGGCTTCCATCTTGATTGGTAAGCTTGCTAATTGCCTAACACACTTGAAAATGTCAGAATATGAGTTCCTACTGGGTATAGAGTGCAGAATTATGCCTCTATATCACAAATCTTGATGATTTATGTCACTTGAATGATTTCAGGGCATATGGTTTTAGGTGTGGCCAATATTGGATTTGATTGAATGTTGTACTCAAATCACACGTCAATAACTGTCAAAATATTCCTCGCACTTTAACCTGGATCTAGTTCATAAAATTATGGCCATTTTTGAAATGAATTTTGAGAGTGATAAGCGGCATATGGATTTCTGAAAAGGCCACTCACGAAATTTTGCACACCCTCACAGAATTATTACGCTTATGTCTCATTGACACAAATGCTCATAGAAAAAGTCCTGTACTCCATTCCCCCTCTGTGCCCACAATTCCTCTGACTACTAAATAAACATAAGGTTTGGGCCTTTAAAAACATCTTTTCAGTGTTTATCTATAAATTTTCTTAACTGTCTCATTTGTTTTCCTACATGTATTTGCAGGAGTTAGAAGATCTGATCATCTTGAGTAAATGTAAAATGAGAAGAACCAACCACTTCATAAACCAGAAAGTTACATTTTGCGATCTACCTATTTACACATCAAGGCATAGGAGTTGCATTTGGTGATGTGATTCTATAGGTAAGTACACTGAAAATCTGAAATTTGTTGTGATATTAAAGGTTGCAACGAGAGATTTTGAAAAGATATTTTTGTGCAATGTAGTATTCAACTAGAACTAAAGGTGTCACCTAAATGCTAAAATCCAAAGTTTGAGTAAAAAATTGGATCGATTAAGCCCCAAATTAATTGTCGAGCTATGAGTTGCAAAAATATTGGGGTAGACGCATTCGAGCCATATTTTTTTAAAACCTCATAGCGAGACCAATTAATATAAATCATCCAATTTTATCATTATCATGTTTTGATCCGCTATTTTTCACAACCGCTTGGACTCCTCAAAAAACATGATAATGAGATGAATTGATTTTTTTGTTTTGATACGTGAACATTGATTATGTGTAGTACAAGAGTACCTGCATAGGATCCTGCTTATAACAAAACTTCGGACAATGTTAACAAGCATTAGTATATCCATAAACATGAATTTGTTAGAAGATCAAAGGTGGCTTTGTTCCAATTTAATGTGTCTATGGTGTCTGTGTTCTCTATCTTATACAGAGCCTGGCACTTGCACAATATATGGGCCCCATCAAGTACTATGGGAGCTACAGACTTGTGTTTTTGATGGTGCAGCAATATGCATACTGCAAAGCCCTATTCACTCACTGTGCTATTTTTGATGGGTAACCTTTAATTCGGCGGTTTTTGTTTGTCTCTTGGCAATGAAATGGATTTGAGGCTTCAAATTTCAGTACGACAATGGGAAAAATACAGCCTTTCATCTGATTATCAAAATCGATACTACTTCCGGTAAATTTGGGGGTCCCCAAGACGATCAGAACACGCACCTTTAAGGGTGCCAGCCTTAGGAAATCTGAGTTGGCCTTTAACTTGTCGCAAAAAGGAAATTTTCATGTTTATGCATATTAATGAGGTCATTTGCATATTTGCTCTGATTACGCATCATGGTATAACATTTCTCCTGCTTCATGCATACTATGCTGGCATATGTTTCATTTGGTCTGATAATTAAATCCACCAACTACCGTCCCCACAAGGGGGATTTGCAAGTTTTAACTTGCAGTATTTTACTTACTCCCTTACATGACTTTTCATTTCATATCTTTACATACCACTTATGCAATCATTAGAACAAAACGCTTGGGCTATTACTGTTCCTTATACTTAAGTGACATTCTTAACAATTCCTATCTTTGCAGGTCTAATATGTATGGAGATAATACAGCACAAATTGCATTCACTCGAATTGCAAGAAGAGCTGAGAAGATATCTTAATAAATGGGGAACCCTGGAAGGCGATTTTCAGCTGCAAAAAATACATGCATGGTCATTTGAGATCTACTTATACCAACTTGTCAGTGCTACAACAACAACCATTCCTGTCTTGGAGTGTGCATCATTTCGAATTTCAATTGGGATACCACCTATCCATCAAACTACTGCTACAACTAAATGTGCCCTTGGTTTCACTAGAGGTAACCTACCCTCATGTCTACAAAACATTAAAGAATTGGCTTACAGAACAAATGGTTGTGACAAAATTTGTTCTATGATTGTAGATGCAGCCAATACTCAGAGAGCTTGTGTTTGTACTATCAACAAGGATTACACAGCTGTTTGAAATTCTCATTATTATGACAAAATGAGAATAAAGCAAAAAATATCAATGGCGACACACTTTTGACAACTAATTTGGAGTATTTATTCCACTAACTACATCCTGTGTAAATTTGATGACTTTCCATTGCGGGCAAATATGATTTTCCATAAAAATCTTGTTTCACATATCTTCTATGGGAAATAGGCATATAGAGGCCACTAACAACACAAATTGTGACCTTCGTAGGCCTATATTGCAAGATAACTGCAATGGATTTTTCTTAATTTTGCAGAGGTAATAGCTCTTGCATGTTCCTACTTTTTATCAGTTGTCAAAACTGAGTTGTCATTGCAATTGCTCTAAAAATAAGAAACAATTTGCATGGGGTCAAACAGCTGTGATTAAAATACTGCAGAGAAAACCAGCATGCTTCAGCTGCAATGATGTGACAAATGTGATAAAGAATTCTGAGCCAGATAACAGAAGGACAGCACAGATGCTTGCTGAGAAGAGGAGGAATCCTGTTCTTCCCACAATTCACTACTCATGACATGAATGACGTCATCATCGTTTCTTACCTAGCCACAACCCATGCATTTACATTGGTTCCCGTGTACACCTCAATGTGCTAGTTCAATGCAAAAACAGCAACACAGACAAAGATAATCTAATGGCTTTGATATAGTGCTTATACTTTCCCTTGAGTCAGTGACGTCAGTATGTGGTGGTCACAACATTAAATCGCTGGTGTTGATTAAACGCACTGGCATACCCACCTGCGCGTATAAAGGCAGTGCGAAAATGCACGCACAAAACATGTCTCTGAATGTGTTGACTCGAATGGACTATAGTGATTACCAGATGATCCCTGTGTAAATTTACATGTTCACAATCTCTCTGGCTCTTTTTGTAACTATGGATTCACTGATATGAATGTCAGAAGATTGAAATTTCTGGTTTGGAGACTGGGAACCAATGAAAGTTGGGTGAGGTCATGAATTACGATAGATCAATGATCTCATCCATGCTTGACAGTTCTGATGTAAGCAAATCAGTGTCAAACTCAAGAGGCAAATTCTGCACTCTAAACCGTGAAAGTGACAATTTGTGAATTGCAGCTCTGCAACGCAAAGCTTCATGGGTTTCACATGGATCCTACTCTAAAGCTGGGCATCACTTTGGAAGATTCTGTTACAGTGCCCTGGGTTGACAATGACATTGAGGACATGCTTCAAGGGCGGATTCTTAAGGTTGAATGGACTGCAGCCACCAATTGAGGATCAAAAACAATGTGATGCAGTTTAAACATTATCAGTATAAAGAGTAAAGCACACAACCAAATGCAAACACTCAAATCCAAATCTTTCATTGAATTTTTGTATATACCTCTATACATACCCTACCTGTATGAGAGAGGAAAAAAATTTTCATTTAAAATTGGATCGATTAAGCCCAAATTAATTGGTCGAGCTATGAGTTGCAAAAATATTGGGTGAGACGCAGTCGAGCCCAATATTTTAAAACTCATAGCGAGACCAATTAATATTGGGCGTAAATCATCCAATTTTATCATTATCATGTTTTGGATCCGATATTTTCACACGCTTGGACTCCTCAAAACATGATAATGAGATGAATTGGATTTTTTTGTTTTGATACAGTGAACATTGATTATGTGTAGTACAAGAGTACCATGCATAGGATACTGCGTATAACAAAACTTCGGACAATGTGAACAAGCATTATGTATATCCATAAAACATGATTTGTTAGAAGATCAAAGGTGCTTGTTCCAATTTATGTCTATTGTGTTCTGTGTTCTCTATCTGATACGAGAGCCTGGCACTTGCACAATATATGCCCCATCAAGTACTATGGGAGACAGACTTGTGGTTTTGATGGTAGAAGCAATAATGCATACTGCAAAGCCCTATTCAATCACTGTGCTATTTTTGATGGTTAACCATTAATTCGGCGGTTTTTGTTTGTATCTTGGCAATGAAATGGATTTGAGGGCTCAAATTTCATGATGATAATACAGCCTTTCATCTGATATCAAAATCGATACTACTTCCGGGTAAATTTGGGGGTCCCCAAGACGATCAGAACACGCACCTTTAAGGGTGCCATCCTCAGGAAATCTGAGTTGGCCTTTAACTTGTCGCAAAAAGGAAATTTTCATTTTTATGCATATTAATGAGGTCATTTGCATATTTGCTCTGATTACGCATCATGGTATAACATTTCTCCTGCTTCATGCATACTATGCTGGCATATGTTTCATTTGGTCTGATAATTAAATCCACCAACTACCGTCCCCACAAGGGGGATTTGCAAGTTTTAACTTGCAGTATTTTACTTACTCCCTTACATGACTTTTCATTTCATATCTTTACATACCACTTATGCAATCATTAGAACAAAACGCTTGGGCTATTACTGTTCCTTATACTTAAGTGACATTCTTAACAATTCCTATCTTTGCAGGTCTAATATGTATGGAGATAATACAGCACAAATTGCATTCACTCGAATTGCAAGAAGAGCTGAGAAGATATCTTAATAAATGGGGAACCCTGGAAGGCGATTTTCAGCTGCAAAAAATACATGCATGGTCATTTGAGATCTACTTATACCAACTTGTCAGTGCTACAACAACAACCATTCCTGTCTTGGAGTGTGCATCATTTCGAATTTCAATTGGGATACCACCTATCCATCAAACTACTGCTACAACTAAATGTGCCCTTGGTTTCACTAGAGGTAACCTACCCTCATGTCTACAAAACATTAAAGAATTGGCTTACAGAACAAATGGTTGTGACAAAATTTGTTCTATGATTGTAGATGCAGCCAATACTCAGAGAGCTTGTGTTTGTACTATCAACAAGGATTACACAGCTGTTTGAAATTCTCATTATTATGACAAAATGAGAATAAAGCAAAAAATATCAATGGCGACACACTTTTGACAACTAATTTGGAGTATTTATTCCACTAACTACATCCTGTGTAAATTTGATGACTTTCCATTGCGGGCAAATATGATTTTCCATAAAAATCTTGTTTCACATATCTTCTATGGGAAATAGGCATATAGAGGCCACTAACAACACAAATTGTGACCTTCGTAGGCCTATATTGCAAGATAACTGCAATGGATTTTTCTTAATTTTGCAGAGGTAATAGCTCTTGCATGTTCCTACTTTTTATCAGTTGTCAAAACTGAGTTGTCATTGCAATTGCTCTAAAAATAAGAAACAATTTGCATGGGGTCAAACAGCTGTGATTAAAATACTGCAGAGAAAACCAGCATGCTTCAGCTGCAATGATGTGACAAATGTGATAAAGAATTCTGAGCCAGATAACAGAAGGACAGCACAGATGCTTGCTGAGAAGAGGAGGAATCCTGTTCTTCCCACAATTCACTACTCATGACATGAATGACGTCATCATCGTTTCTTACCTAGCCACAACCCATGCATTTACATTGGTTCCCGTGTACACCTCAATGTGCTAGTTCAATGCAAAAACAGCAACACAGACAAAGATAATCTAATGGCTTTGATATAGTGCTTATACTTTCCCTTGAGTCAGTGACGTCAGTATGTGGTGGTCACAACATTAAATCGCTGGTGTTGATTAAACGCACTGGCATACCCACCTGCGCGTATAAAGGCAGTGCGAAAATGCACGCACAAAACATGTCTCTGAATGTGTTGACTCGAATGGACTATAGTGATTACCAGATGATCCCTGTGTAAATTTACATGTTCACAATCTCTCTGGCTCTTTTTGTAACTATGGATTCACTGATATGAATGTCAGAAGATTGAAATTTCTGGTTTGGAGACTGGGAACCAATGAAAGTTGGGTGAGGTCATGAATTACGATAGATCAATGATCTCATCCATGCTTGACAGTTCTGATGTAAGCAAATCAGTGTCAAACTCAAGAGGCAAATTCTGCACTCTAAACCGTGAAAGTGACAATTTGTGAATTGCAGCTCTGCAACGCAAAGCTTCATGGGTTTCACATGGATCCTACTCTAAAGCTGGGCATCACTTTGGAAGATTCTGTTACAGTGCCCTGGGTTGACAATGACATTGAGGACATGCTTCAAGGGCGGATTCTTAAGGTTGAATGGACTGCAGCCACCAATTGAGGATCAAAAACAATGTGATGCAGTTTAAACATTATCAGTATAAAGAGTAAAGCACACAACCAAATGCAAACACTCAAATCCAAATCTTTCATTGAATTTTTGTATATACCTCTATACATACCCTACCTGTATGAGAGAGGAAAAAAATTTTCATTTACTTTCATTTACATCCCAAAATTGGTCTCCCAATATATGAGGCCTCAATAATAGTAAGGTGCCATTAGATTACTGAAGGAGTGCAAGTTTGGATTGGGGTTTTTGTGTCTACTCTCTTTCACCACCATTTTTTTACTGCCTTTTATCTCCATTTTAAAGTATATATACCGGTATATGTTTTGGAGGAAACCTGTGGGAATTTTTTTCTGTGTGTGTGTGCATTTCACTAGTGTACATTTTTTTACAAAAAAAAGCTTTCATATCCTGTGGAAATCTAATTGTGTTCCCCTTTACCTATGTAAAACAAATATGTATTTTTAAATCGGTTGAAGTGTAATCACAATTACCATGTGACATGCTTGCGAAGCAAAGATATAAGGGAAGGGTCATTAAAGCTGCATTTCGTGATTCTAACCCCTTCTGTTTTGTTCATGTTTTGCTAGATATACTTGAGAAAAGCTTATTCCCAAAATTTCAGTTGATTCTGATTTTGCATTTTGGTGTTATGAGCAAATGTTTGTATCACAAGCTTCTATAGATTACTGTACAGTAATTTCTGTCCGTTTACGGATGGACAAAATTGTGAATTTCTTGCAGAGACGATCAAATTTGCACGTCAGATTGGACACAATACTATACTTAGCCCGACGGTTCAGATGATGCCCCTATGCCAGGTAGAAAGGAGAAGTTGAGGGGAATACAAAAAATTGAGGGGAACATGGAAATCTTCAACAAGGAGAGGGGAATGTGAACGTTTAAATGGAGAAATTTCATAAAATCAGTTGGAAATGAAAAACTGTTGAACGGATGTGAAGGGGAATGCTAATTCATTAGAAGAAAGTGGTAACCCCCATCCCCCTGCATAACTATTGATTGCTCCTTTTAAATGTAATGATGCTAATTGTGATTACAGTAATTGGTTCATGAAGATGATGAGGTCATGGCCAAATGAGAAATAACATTTAAAATGCTCCGGTCAAGTTATTTGTCTATTTTCTAAAAAGACTCAAGTGTGTGGTTTTTCATCTGCAATGATTGGTATTATACTACAGGGTGAAAAGTGGACCTTTTTTGGTAAAGGTGGACCTAACCCCCCTAAAATGGCCCTTTTTGGACATTTCATCACTAAAAAGTTGACTTTCTTGTCAAAATTTTTCTAAATTCTGGACCTTTTTATCGAAAAAATTAGTAAAAAGTGGACCTTTTTTATTATTTGTTATTCCTTTACTGTTTTTTATATGAAATCATGCATTTTGCTAAAAAAATAAAACTATTTGCTAATTTTTGTGAAAAAAAAAACAAAAAAACATTGCACATAGCTTTTTCCCCAAATGTATGTGAGAGGAACCCCCTTTTATTGTCCTTACATGAGATTGTGTGCATTTTAACCAATCAGATGACGGGAATGTTTAGATGAGATAATCAAATCTATATCATGCAGTCAAATTTGAGTGTTCCATTTCACTTAGCTATCACCTCATGAAATATAATAGTCAAAACAATCAAGTTTGACTCCATTACCTATCACTTTAAGCACATATTAGGTGATGGAATCTGTTGCAGATATCATTATATATCATTTTTCAATGTAATTTGTTTGCTGCAGATAGCATTACATATTACTCTCTAATTATGATGTGATGGTACTGTCTGCAGCTAGCATTATAAAGTATTATATAATAGAACAGGGGTTCTCAACAGGCGGCCCGCGGGCCGAATCCGGCCCGCGAAGCTTTGGTGGTTGGCCCTTGAAACAGTTTTGAAATATACAGCAAACATAGCAAAAGAGGGTGCATCTGGCCCGCGAGCATGAATATTTGAAGGGTATACAACCCGCCATGGCCCGTGAGCCAAAATAGTTGAGAACCCCTGTAATAGAATGTAATACTGGCTACTGCAGGCGTACATTTTTTTAAATTGTGGGCCACCAGCATAGCTGGCAGGAGCACTTGCAATCTGCTGTGTGTGTGTATACTAAATACTGCAGATAGAAATCCCCTATCACCTTTAGATACTTTAGCATCACCCATTATCCTTATGTGATGGCTGAAGCTATCATTATGCGTTTAAATATTACACTGTCTATTGCAGATGACATCACCTATTACCTTTGTCATTATGACATGATGGCGTCTACTGCAGATACTAATTACCCTATGTGATTTTAAATGCAATACTGTCTACTGCAGATGACATTACTTATCACCTTTATCATACGTGATATGATAGCATCTACTACAGCTATCATATAATTTTAAATGTGATAGTGTCTTATGCAGATATCATCACATAATTATTATTATGATATGCTGTTGATAGCATTACTCTGTGTAGTTTAAAGGGATTAGCAGCGATATTGTGAGAGAATCAAAAAATGTGGAAATGCATTTGGTTTAACTTATAAATCAGGGATAAGTGTGTACAATTCCATATAACTGCTTTGATATAGAAACAAAACACCAAATAGTGAACAAAATGAAGTATTTGAAGAAATTTTTCATACCGTCTCCCGCAAATAGACATACAGCGATGACGTCTCAAAATCTACAATAAACATAGGGGTGGGCTATAGAGGGTCAAATTTAGGTCATAGTTTCAAAACATGCTCATCACACCTTAGTTTGATGAGATGATGCGTACTGACACCAAATCAGCGGAAAAAAAAGTGAAAATTTCGGACTGCTCCCACCGAAAACATGAACAATCCAAGATGGCCGCCGAAAAACACATTTTTGGCCATAACTCGGCCATTTTTTCATCTTTTGGCCTGGTTTTGGTGTCTAACCCTAGGTTTTTGAGGTCTCTGGATCTAATTATGACATTCATATTAACACTGTAGTGATCTAATTTAATGTTCTGTTATAATTGTACTTTTTTTCTTAAAAAATGTTATTTCAGGACTGGAGTCGCAAATATGCTGCGTTATGCACCACTGCTTGAAATGTTTACTATGTTCATAAACTTCATACCATTCATGCTGTTTACTCTCTAACATCCATTCCTATCCTCTTCTTCCATTCTGCAGGTATGCAAGTATGTAGCATGCATCATCATCTCTGCTTTCCAAACTGATAACTATAGCTATACATTAGCACTGCAGTAGAGGTGTAATATGACACATGTCCTATACAACCTTGAAAAAATTCTAATAAAAGGACTCTTTGTATATTCTGGTAGGCCTATATTTACCAAAAATTTTGTCCCCCCTTCTAGTTGCTGCGTTAGTCAGATATTCAAGGTCAAAGGTCAACGACCTTTATATGGCCTATGATGGGTTATAACTGCTCATCCAATTGGCCTAGAAGCAAAAAGATGTTTTTGGGGTCAATAAACACAATAAAAACAGTCTTGAGGCATACAAATACTGTCATCCTTTATCCTTCCATAGAAAGCCCTTTTAAAAATAACACAAATGTCCACGTTTTTCTCAACATAAATTACCATTCGTCAGTCTTACAAGTAGCACAATAACCAAACCATTGACCCTTCTATATGAAAACAGCCAAACTACTATTGTCAAATCAGTGAAATCGATGATTGATACTATTAACCATTCTTGGAACAAATATTTCATTTGGACCAATCAAAGCCTCATTAGCACTTGTTGAAAATAAGCAACTCCTGAAAAAAAAACTGCATCATCGGGCGCAGTATTCGCGCGCCCTTGCTCCAACAAAGGTTTTTCTCACAAAAATAAAAACAAACCATTCAAACAACCTTCTTGAGGAATGGAGAAAATAACAATAGAGAGGCTTAATTGTGACAATGGCCCTGTAACCTTGACAAAAACTAAACGGACTTTTTTGCATATTCTGAGGCCTATTATGAATAATTAATGGAAAGTTGGTCCGACCCTTCTATAGTTGCCTGCGTTGGTCAGATATTCAAGGGTTCCAAAGGTCATTACCTTTATAAGGCATTGATGGGTCATAACTGCTCAGCAGCCAATTGGCCTAGAAGCAATAAGAGTGGTGCTATCCCATGTTTTTGGAAAATAAAACAATAAACCTTTTTAGGCTTACAAATGCATCAACGTTGCTTTTTAGCATAGAAAGCACTTTTATTAAAAATAATATCCGAATTTTACAACTTTTCCTCAACGTAAATGCGCCAAATCTTCAGAGTCTTTACACTTTGAAACAAAAATAGTTGACCTTAATAATATAATAATGAAAGCACTAAATATATTGTCACTCAGTGAATATGTTCTTGGACATTTCCTCGAACTGAACGGGTCCGTGTGATTTAATAGTGTGGTACTATTGATAGAACTTTTGCATAAATCTTCAGTTGGGGGACTATTAAAAAACCTCCCATTATGTACCACTGCTAAATGAGCCAACTCCCGTAATTAGTCGTGACAATGGCAACCCACCACATATCATGGACGCGGACCACAATCAAGCGGTGCTGTAATCTCCCTTACGCAAATATTATTCCTCTCTCACAACAAAACAAAAAACTCGGAACAAAACCTTCCCAACGACCGTCTTGTAGGTGAGACTAACACTCCTGAGAAGTGAAATACACTGTACGGGTGCTAGCTTCCTTCACAACCTTTGCACAGAATACGACTGCATTTCTCTGCGATCCCGCATGTCCAACTACACAACCCACACTGAAGACAGAGTTGTCGACGAGGTGGGCATCAGCGATTTGTGACGTGATTTTGGGATAGTAGTGGATCAGCGAAACGGGTAATCTGGCATGTGTAGAACACAGTAGTGAGTCCTATAAATTGAACAACTTGAAAGAGCACGAGCAGAATCATCACATCAAAACTGACGATGGCCACAGCGTGCAAATCCCAGACAGTGACTACCTATACAGCTTCCGCCCCAATGTCTCCATTCATGGATACGTCATGCAGAACCATGTACTTTGTACTTGACATTTGGCATATATATTGATGGATTAATACAACATATCTTCAAGTTCGATACTTTTAGATTTGATGATCTCCTTGGTTGGTTACTTGTGATGGTCCACTTTAATTTAAATCATAGACCAAGACTGTACAGATCTAATGCCAATTCACAAACGCTTTGTCAAGGCGATAAAAAATGTGGCGCATGGAAAATGAACATCATTAGATATGACCACTATGTAATAAGAATGCAAGTTTAAAACCTTAATTTTTAAAATTTTTCTCGAATTTTTATGAATAATAGTTTTTTGACAAAAAAATTCTGACTAGGAATAACGATGAAGTTGTGTGTCAGAGGGGTGACAGGGGATAAAAAAAAGTACATATTTTGGTGAAATTATTGCTAAACCTACAGTTGGATCACTAGCATGTTAAAACTAATGCCATAATTAGATCCAGAGACCTCAAAAACCTAGGGCTAGACACCAAAACCAGGCCAAAAGATGAAAAAATGGCCGAGTTATGGCCAAAAATGTGTTTTTCGGCGGCCATCTTGGATTTTTCGCGTTTTTGGCGGGAGCAGTCCGAAATTTTCATTTTTTAATTTTGTTTTCGCAGATTTGTTGTCAGTACACATCATCTCATCAAACTAAGGTGTGATGAGCATGTTTTGAAACTATGACCCTCTATAGCCCACTCCTAAAACAGCCGATTGTGGTTTACACTAGCACAGAATAAACAAAGATCAATAATGTTTGTGCTTGAGGTCAAACTCTATTGATAATGGTGCATAATATCATGCTTAAAATCTGGGATATTGGCCGAGAAAGGCTTTTTGATCTCAAGTCACAATTTTGATACGCACGTATAGAAATTAAAGAATCAGATAAAAAGTACACAGATTTCAAGCCAACCACTTGCCGGTTATGTTTGTATATCCATGCCAATAACAAAAATACAAAAATATGAACTTTGATTTTTTCTCGATGTTTCGGTTTAGCAAATCGCTGCTAATCCCTTTAAAGTGACAGGAGGAGATTTTTTTAGGATATGAATTTCTCTCAAATTTCACTGGATCGGTTGTAGACCACCTACCGAGAACGTTTGGAAGGTTTATTGGACAAACAGGTGCAAAAGAAAACCGCAAACCTTGTTTGAACTTGCCTGCTATTGTAATCGTTCCCCATAGAAAACCATGCTTTGACTTTCTGTCGTGCATGACAGAAACTACTAAATCATCTTACTACACAAAGACGGCGTATTTGGCTTATTCACTTCAGGTGTGATCTAATACATTGGTAAGCATTCCAAATATGTAAAAAACCTAGGTTCGAGAAAAATTGGGGGCGCTTCTTTCTGGAAATCTCATGTCTCTTTAAATGTAATACATGTGTTCTTATGGCATTACCTATCACTTCTGACATATATATGGTGATAGTATACAATGATATCTGCAGTATTCTATTTTAATTATATAATGCTGTTTGCTGAAGATATATGTAGCACCACATATTAGTCCTCATTGTAATATGGAGTTCACTGCAGATAGAAGTAATATTACAGTTTTATATCTTCTATGGTAGAAGGCATTTACGTATCATTTTTAGTATCATCTACTGCAGATAACATATAAATTTGGACTTTTCAATTTCACGAGGCGAAGCCGAGTGGAATGGAAAAGTCAACATTTTCTACCATCACACTTAAGGCATTCCATATTTGTATACTATCACATTCTTGGGCATTCAATATTTGTATAATATGATGTGATACTGTGCACTGTAGATAGCATTCATTACTAGTGCCGGGGGAGGGGGGGCACTGACATTGGGAAAAGGTACAGGTATATATGTGCAGCCCTTAAGACCCCCCCATTTTATGTCTCTCCAGCAGTTCACAAGACCCCCATTTGAAGCATATTTCAGTTCTTAAGGTCCCCTTGCCCTAGAAGCTAAATTTTAGCTAATTTTCAGCTCCCAAGCCTGCAAATTTCTCAAAACTCAGTTGCCAAGCCCCCTACTTTCAGAGACAAAATCAGTTCACAAGCCCCTAAGTTCACAAATGTTATGATATATTGAGGTGACTTCTGAAACAACCCCATTTGTGCCATTTTGAAAGTATCACATATCTAAGCACTTGGGTCTTAAAGAGCTAAATATTGTTTCATTAGCTTAGACAAAAATGGGGAGTTGTCTTTTTAATGGAGAGGCCATGTTTTTATGATAGGTTTTATACCAAAATCTCATATTACTCATTACAGTGGGATAACATCTATCTTAGTTATTGTGAAAACAATTTACAGGTGCGTGTTCCGATCATATTTGGGACCCCCCGATTTTTATCCAGAAGTGGTATCGATTTTGAGATCGATGGAAAGGCCGTACTTTTTCTCATGTTCGTCCTGAAATTTGAGGTCCTCAAATCCATTTCATTCCCAAGATATAAACAAAACAAAACACTGTTTTAATGGTTAAACCATCAATATTAGCACAGTTAAAGAGAAGTCGCCTTGTGGACAGAAAGACTTGCTATCAAGAAGTAACATCTTTCGGTATTGACCGGTGAGCATCTACCACCTGGAGCTGGCTCCTAGGGGCTGAATGGCTTTTCCTGAGTTTTGCCTCAATAGATTGAGAAACAGAACTGGCAGATTAAGGTTACTTGCAGAAGTGGGGCAATCTGGAAAGCGGACCAGGATTACTACCTGTGGTTGTGGAACAGCACCACAGAACATTGGAACACCTCTTGGTTTGCCCGATGCTGGAGCAAAAAATGAAACAAACAAGGACCTTGCGGGAATTCAGTGAAGCAGCCAGACGCTGGGGTACCCACCTATGGCTGGATCATATTTGAGAACCCACAGTGTTGGGACACGATAAGAAGATAAGAAGAAGCACAGTATTGAATAGGGCTTTTGCAATGTGCATTTATTGCTCTACCATCAAAACACAAGTTTTTTTCCTACGGTACTTGATGGGGTGTAGTGCAAGGTGCCAGGCTTCCATATGAAAGTTAGGAGAAACACAATGCGACATAATCAGAACAAGGCACCTCGTGAATGTAATTCTGTTTTTGTGTCATGCTGATCCCTCTAATATGAGGGGCAATTACCTATCCCCTGTTATTAATATATAAGATGTTGTGATAGATGACATGAAAACTCTACATATCAAACATAAATAGTACAAGACTTGTCCATTATAATAGGCGTGCAGCATAATATTGGCGTGAATGTTTCTTGCGGCGGGACGTCACATAATCTAAATGTTTAGGCATTCTACAGCATATCATTATATATGATTTTTAAATGTGAATGGTCAGATACTATCCATTTATATTTTGTGATAATTTGTAGCAGTTAGTATCATTATGTAAGTAATCTTTTACTGTAGGATAGCAGTACCTATTTTATCACACACAATGTGCTTGCATCTACCCGTAGATCCAACAGCATGATTGGATTACGTAGATGATACCTTATCAATTGTGATGTTGATCTACTGCAGCTACTAGTTTTTGTTTTATTGGGGGGGGGCAGTTTTTCGACGCGTCAGTGACATGTCAGCGGCGTTATGCACGTGGAAGTGCAGGAAATTAAAGAGCGCATGGATGGAAGCGCTAGCGCACACACTCGCGCGTTAAGAGCTGGGTGTGAAAGGAGATATTGTACCGGCAGGAACCACAGTCGGGCTCCATAGAAGACAATGGAACAAGCGTGAAACTAGGTTCGTGAAGATGAGAGTCAGTCAAACTGAATTGATTGCCTATTGTTTACCATTGTTCCCGGACTTGTAAGCCCGGCGGACCAACTATTCCTGCAACACCTGTACTTAGATGGCATGCGCGCGGGAAATATCTGTCCTGATCGTGGTACACGTCGCTGAATAGTGGAAGATGAATGCACTATATCATTGAGTTTTTTGTTAAAGTGCTACTTCTTTGCAGAGATGTTTGGTTATCTTTGCCGATAGCCAGTATTGTTAGCGTAATTATTTCAAGGCCCATGGCCCGATCACTAGTAGGGCTCAATCCCCAGATATTTATTATAGTTGGTAAACAAACTTTGGTTTCTGAAGACAGAAACATTTTTTGATTACACTGTGAGAATCCTAGGGGTCCAGGAGTTTTGTGTTATGAAAACTGTACACTTATACATTTACCACAGTACTCTAAGGCTACAAAATCATGTTGTTAGCTCTCAAATCAACATGTTAAAATACCGGTGCAAAAGGTTACAGATGGAATTTTGGAGCGGGGTCAAGGCCATTCTATCAAGATGAAAAATTTTATATACAAAAGACTGAGTCATCTTTAATAATAAACAAATTGTAATACGTGCATTGTAGATGGCTCTCAGATCATATGTGATAGCACTCACTCTACCATTCACAATGTGATATGAGAAGCTTGAACTCATAGTATACGACAGGTGCATTCACTTATCAACCTTATCATATATGATGTGATATCATTCTACTGCCAATATATCAATTATGGAGTTTTAATTAATACTGTTCAATAAGGTGACCTGACATATCACCTTTATTCATATATAATGTGTTGATAGCATCTACTTAAAGATCCTATTGATGACGATTTTTAAATGTAATACTGTCACATGTAGATGACACCATAACCAATCAACCTGAATCAGATGTGATCGCATTACTGCAGATAAGAATAGGTGATTTGAAATGTAATGCGGTTTGACCAACTGCAGATGACAAACTACTTATCACCGTTGTTGTCATATATGATGGGTTTGCAAGGATGGCATCTACTGCGGATACTATGTGATTTTAAATGGTAATATTGTCTAGGTTGCAGATGACTTTACCTATCATTTTTATCAAGTATCATGTGATAGCATGTATTGCAGATACCATAATGTAATTTAATTACAGCATATGGACTAATTACCATATCATATGATGTGAAGCATCTACTGCAGATATTAATATGTGATTTTAATGTAATACTGTTCCACTGCAGATGGTCTATCACACTTTATCATATTATGGCGTTGATGAGCATTTATGGCAGATATCTATAGATTTAAATAGAAGAAGTGTCCATTCAGATGAATTACCTATCATATATGATGTGAAAGCATTACGGCGATACCATTGGTGATTTAATTTAATACTGCCAACTGCAGATGACATTCCTCCAGACATTGCCTATACCACCATTATCAATATTGATGGAATCTACTGCCAGATTACAAATGATGTTATTATAAATGTAATACTGTCCACTGCAGATAAGATGACATTACCTGTCACCATTATCATATATGATGTGATACATCTACTGCAGTGTACCATTGTGTGATTTGAAATATTAATACTGTCCACTAGCAGTATTTACATTACCACTCCTATTATCACCTACAGGATTGATAGCATTACTGCAGAATAAGAATATGTGATTTGAAATGATAACACTGATCCACTGTAGATGACAACCTATCATCCTGAGTATATATTGATGTGATCGCATCTACTGCAGTATAAAATGATTGTGGATTTTTTTTAAAGGTAATTACTGTTCCACTGCGGATTGACATGACCATATCACCAATTACGTCATATATATGTAAGATAGAATCTGCTGAAGATATGATTATAGATTTTAAATGTAATAGTGTCCACTGCAGATGACACTACCTCGCGCATGACGTCACCGTTATCATAATATGATGTGATAGTATTTACTGAAAGATAAGAATGTGCGATTAAAGTAACACTGTCTCCACTGCAGATGACATTACTATCACATTATTATAAATTGTGAATGAGCATCTACGCAGATACAAATGAGTGATTTTAAATTGTAATAATGTCCTCTGAGATGACATTATCTATCATCTTTGGCATAATGTAACTGTGAGAGTATTACTGCAGCTAGAATTGCGATTTTAAATGTAATATGTCCATGGACAGATTACATTACCTGGTCACCCCATTATCATTATATGCTGTGATAGCATCTACTGCATGTACCATTGTGATTTTAAATATAATATGTCCACTGCAGATTACATTACCAATCACATTTATCACATGCTGTGATTAGCATTTACTGCAGAAAATAATTATGTGTATTTGAATGTAAACACTGTCACTGTAGATGGACAATTACTATCACCATTCTATATCTGAGGTGATAGCAATCTACTGCAGATACAAGATGATGTGAAAAAATTTTTTTTTAAAAAAAAAAAAAAATGTAATGTCCCTCTGCAAGAATGACATTATCTATCATCTTTGTCATATGTAATGATATGATTTACTGCAGATTAAGAAATTGCCGTTTTAAATGGGACTTGTCCACGAAGATGACATACATATCACAATTGCATATATGATGTCTTGATGTAGCATATGCGCAGAATTGTATAGATTTTAAATGTAATAGTTTGTCCACTGCAGAGACATTACCTCCGGCATTAAGATCACCGTTATCATAAATAGAGTGATAGTATTTACTGGAAAAAGATAAAAGATTGGGCGATTTGAAATGTAACACTGTCCACTGCAGAGGACTATACATATCACCATTATTATATATGATGTGATAGCAGCTACTGCAGATACAAATGATGTGATTTAAATGTTATAGTGTCCACTGCAGATGGCATAACCACAGCATTACCTAATCGTGATCATCATATGATGGTGATGTATTTACTGCAGATAAGAAATATTGTGATTTGAAAGGTAATTACTGTCCCCTGACAGATGGACATTATCTATCAACCTTTATGCATATGATGTGATAAAGCATCTACTGATTGATATTTCATTATTAGATTTTAAATGGAAACTATTACGATGCATCATCTATCATTATATGATTGGTTTCAGATGGCATTTCTGCGCCCCTTGTCATATGCAAGGGGGATGTCACAAATATGCAACTCCATTTGTCCCCATTTGAAAACTCCACAGCAAGGTAGATGTCTCTCTCTAGCATGGTTCTAAAGAGAGCAAGGTTGCATCTTCCACACAGTGACCTTAATGGGAGTTGCATCTTTGTTTTATGGAGAGGATCCAATCTTTTGTAATGTAAGATAAGAGCTCATATTATGATCGTTTTGTGTTATATCCATTACTGCAGTTAAAAATAATGCAAGACTATATTCTGTAGGATAGCATCAACTCTTACTCTTGAATTTGATGCGATGGCCACTTATATAGCGAAGCACTATCGATTATGCTTGAAATGCGTGTCTATGCTGATAGCACTGCCTATCTTACAACATTTTAAATACAATGTGATATATCTGCAGTAGGGTGTATTACTTACCACCTTTAAAGGTTTGCAACTGCAACGATGAGATTTAAGTCAATCCAACATTTTTGTGTGATATGAAAGTATTTTCACATAGAAGCATCTCAAAGATTTTATATTATTGGAATTGAAACAACTTGAAATGAAAAACAAAAGGCAATTTGCATAGGCTTATATTCAATAGAAAACATAGGCTGGAATTTACATTTGCTCCTATAGGAAATTAGAACATTTTAAATGTTTGGCTATACCAAAGCAACTTTCTCAGCTTATTAATCCTCTCAGATGGGGATATTTTTTGATAGAGAAAGTTTTTAATAGTTTTTTTGGATACACTGTATTTGAAATCTATCGTTGCACCTTCTTAAATGTTTAGAACAAGGTAATACACCTGTTGCTACTGACATGCTTGAGGTAATAAAGCAAATGCTGGAACTAATTGAAAGATAAAAACATGTTTTAAAAGGCCACTAGTCAGTGATTTGCTAAATACAGAAAATCGAAAAATCATCAAAAAAATCAAGGGTTTTGCATTTTTGGAACAAGTATAGGATCCTAACATACCCTGCGAGTGATCGTGTAAGTCTAGCAAGCAGCCTAATAAGGACAAATCGGATATATTTAGTCATATGTCCGTACGAGACAAATACTACAACGGTAATTGAATGGGATTCATCTCTCGTGAACAGTTTGATGTTTTCTTCGTCTGTCAATTTTTCAGTTGGAAAAAAGATACCTAATGGGAAAGTCCTACAAGACTTATCCCGACTTTTAGCGATTCTACAAATTTTAAAGATTTGTGTTCATCTGTCGGATTAATCACCGATAGTGTCTTAAAAGACTAATGAGCTTATTAGGTCCCACTGACAACTTGCAAGCAGCTAATTGTTTTTGCCCCACACGGACGTCATAAACTATGTGATGGGAAAGCATCTGCAGGAGACATCATCATAATTTTAATCCTGTCTATTGCTACTAGCATCATTCTTATTTGGATGGTGATGCTGGGATCTTCGGTAGATCATAGTATATGTATTATATAAAAATAGGGACAATTTGCCGGTTGATAGAATTGTAGAAGATGGCATTGCCTATCACTTTTATTCTATATTAGGGTGATAGGCATCTTTTGTAGATATCATATATACAATTTAAAAGGTAATTAAAAATTATTTACTGCAGATTACATCCCTATCACCGTTATCCTATATGTGATACAATCTACTGCAGATATCCTATCATTTTAAATGTGATACATATGTCTACGGGCAAAATGGCCATTACCTATCACATTTATCAATGTGATAGCATCCATTACAAATTAACCTAATACTCTCTAGGTAGGATGACAATTCATTTTATTATGAAATCATTACATATTTATTTGTTCATAACACCAAGAAGTCTTTTCAGTTTTTTAATTTTTCACTTATTTTGGTCAAAATGACATGTGGCCTTTACATGTAGATAGAAACATATACTCTATTTACCTATCACCTTTATCACATGATGTGATCAGATCTACTGCAGCACCATTATATATGATTTGAAAGCCATACTATTTACCTATCCCTTAATCACATGATGTGATCAGAATCTATGCAAGTACCATTATATATGATTTGAAAGCCATTTACTATTTACCTATCACCATTTTATCACATGATGTGTCAGATCTATGCAGATACCATTATATATGATTTGAAAGCCATTACTTTTACCTATCACCTTTATCACATGCTGTGATCAGGATCTACTGCAGATACCATTATATTGATTTGAAAAACACAAGGACATTTTTAGGATAAAATTTCTAGATTGCACTTGTTGTTGCAAAAAGAATACCTACCTTGAACTTTCAAACAGTTAGCTGGACAATCTAAACACTAAAAATAAGTTTTTAACTTGCCCGTTGTCATAATATAGTACATAAGGTAGGCATTCTCAAAAATAGGGGTGCATGTTCAATTTTGATGTCCATCATGTCTACTTTAAATATACAGTACTTATCAATTTATAGTATTTGGTGTGCATTGGTGTTGTGTATGATCTACTGTAAGAATTGTTATATGGTTGTAATGTTTCTGCAGATAGCATCGCAATAGCAGTATCTGTTATTTAATAATACAAATGTATAATGTCTTCGAGCATAAAAGTATCGTATAATGTGATAAAATTTAACTTAGCTATGTGAATTTTAAAGGTTGCAACGAGAAGATTTACATGATACAGGTTTGTGTCACCTAAAAAAATAGAAAGTGGTTTGATTTTTTGCCATGATGTAAATATCCCCACTCTGAACAGGAATTAAGCTGAGAAATGTTTCTTTGGTATAAAAAAATTGAAATTTCTAATTTCGTATAGGAGCAAAATCGAAATTCAGCCATGTTATTTTGAAATATAAAGCAAATCAGAATCACCTTTTTTCTGACTTTAAGACTTTTCTGAGCCAAAGACAAGGTAGAAATCTATGGAGTGTTAGTCTATATGTAATGACTATATGACACGAGATTTGGGTGCCTCAAAATTCTCTTGTTGCACCTTTAATATCAAAGCAATAAATAACAGCACATTTTTTGAAGAGTGCCCCCAATGTTAAGATTTTGATATTTTTGCACAATTATGTTGGTAAATTGTCTAGGAAACTACACCTGCGAACGAGAATGCTCAAAAATGCGTATTTATCATAAAATAAGCAAATTTGTAATTAGGGTAATTAGAATTGGGATCCCAGATTGTACTTAACGGGAGAGCTGGAAATGCTAAGTTTATGTCTGTCCATGATGAAATAGTGCCACCTCGAGAAGATGACCTCTAACTTGAATTGCCTGAACCAATAAGACAACTAATGGATGAGCGTAGCATACTTACATGGCGCTATTTCCTCGGCTATTTCATATTGAAGGCCGTTCCAGCAGCCGATGAATTATATCGGAAGATCTCCGATATTAAAGGGGGCATTTTGTGATCACAGCCTCGTCCCCCCGACTTACCTAAAAAGTTGAGAGTTTTATATCATCTGAACCGTTACCTTTAGTAATCCACGTGTTCCCAAGCTTATGTCAAATTCGATCCTTTCTGTAAGAAATTCTCATTTTGTATTTTCCTTCCGTAAACAGACAGAAAATTACAGCACAGAGCTTATGGGACCGTGGGAAATGACAATTGCTCATACATAAAACCGCAGATCGGGATCAGCTCAGATTTGAGAATACGCTTTTTTTCAAGGATACTATAGTGAATCTATAAAATAGGTGCTGAAATCAAATCACCAATGCACCTCATTATTCTAATTACAAAATTCCTTTCGTTTGCGACACAATAGACATTTCAAGCTTTAAAAACCCGTCACACGGTATAGTTGACTATCCAGTTAACATTCAAACCATGTAAAAATCCTCAAAATTTTTTGAAAAAAATGGTGGCGCTCTTAAAAAAAAAATGTGCTATTATTTCTTTAAATTAAAAACCTATTCTACTACTGCAGTTGGCATTACCTCTCACCTTAATCACATATTGGTAGCCTCTACTGCAAACACCAATGATTTTAAATGAATACTATAATTGCAGATGACATTACCTATCACCTTTGTCTATATGATGTTAAGAGCAATGACTGTAGATAAAAATTATTTGATTTGACATGGCACTGTCCACTGTAAATGGCATTAAGTATCACTTTTATCAACAATACGTGCTAGCATCTGTTTTTGCAGATACCAATTATGTTATTTTAAATAAATACTGGTCCTAATGCAGAATTACAACCTCCACATTTATCATATCTGATGTGATAGCATCTACTGCAAATGTAATTATGATTTGATATATGCAATACTCTTCACTGCTGATGAACATAGTGTTATGATAGCCTTTAATTAACTTGTTAAAGACAGCGCAATCTAATTTCTTTCTTCTGGCAAATCCTGATAATGCCTTTCTATAATATGCAGTAGTTTACTAGGCGATAGCATTACCTCATGATTGCATTTGACAGCTTTTATTATATATGTCATATTGATTTGTGCCATGTGAGAATGTTTAACTCGCACTGCATGACAAAAGAAACCAGTTGATTCAGATATAAAACATATGGACTGCCTATATTTGTGCAATCGCTACAATATATTCGGTTCAAATTTAGTTTTTTTCCATTCCAAATCGGCTTCGCCTGGGTGAAAGGGAAAAGTCAAATTTGGACCTCATGATATATGTTGTTACTATCACACTCTCCGAATTCAATATTTTGTAATCCTCTCATTTGCAGTGAGAGAGACCAGGTGATAATCATGATTATAAACAAATCCGTTGACTGCCTCTATATGTGCATAATAACAATACTCTTTGGTCAAATTGATTCCATTTTAACGATCACGCATAGCTTCAATATTTTAATATTATATGATTGCTGAGTTGAAGCATGTGATAGTTTTTTACTTTCAACATGGCTTGCAAATAAAACAGGTGATTCATGATAATAAAACAAATATTTGATTGGCCTATTCTTCTTGCAATAAGTAAAAATATATCAATTAAAAAAAAAAAAAAAAAAAAAGGGTCATGGACAAAAGAGAATCATGGGGTCATGGAGTCATGGACCCATGATTCTCTTGACAAAACGGGAGGTCAGGGGTCTGGAAAGAAGGGTTCACGGTGGTCATGGAAAAAGGGGTCATGATCATGGACACAGGGTGTCATGGGGTCTGCACAATGGGCCCGTCATGGACAAAGGGCTGAACAAGAAGGGGCTAATGGGGTCCAATATAAAGGGCATCATGTGGTCATGTAGAAAAGGGGGTCATGTGGTCATGAGAAAAAGGGCTCATGGACAAGGGTCCATGGGGTCAAGGACAAAAGGGGCCATGGGTCATGGACAAATAATGGTCATGGAGAAAAGGGGTTATGGGGTCAAGTAGAAAAGGGTCATGGGGTCTGGACAAATGTGGTTTCTGGGGTCATGAACAAAAAGGGCGTCATGGGGTCATGGACAAAGGGTCCAATGGACAAAGGGGACTGGGTCAAAGACAAAAAATGGGACATGGGGGTCGTGGACAAAGGGGGTCCTGGACAAATGATTTCAGGAATCATGGAAAGGAGCCATGGTGCCCATGACAAGATGGGATCACGGGTCATGGTCAAAAAAAGGGGGTCAATGATAAATTAGGGGTCATGGAAAAAGGGGTCATGGACAAGAAGGGTCCATGGGCGTCAAGACAAAAGGGGCCATGACAAAATTGGATCATTTACAAAAAAAAAGGGTCCATGGGAAAAGAGGATCAATGGGGTTTCATTGAGAAAAAGGAAAATGGACAAAAAGGGGGTCATGACAAGGACAAAGGGTCATGGACCAGGGGCATGGGGTCAGGGACAAATGAGTCTTGAGAAAAGGGGGTCATGGAGAAAAAGGGGAAGGGAAAAAGAGGTAAGGGTCATGGGCATGAAAGGGTCATGGGCATGAAAGGGTCATGGGGTCATGAGAAAAAGGGGTCATGGAAAAAAAGGGTCAGGGATCATGGACAACAGGGGTCATTGGGTCATGGACAAATATGCATGGGCATGGAACAAAAGGGGTCATGGGGTCCCGGACCAAGGTGCCCATGGGTCATGTGACAAAACTGGGTCATGGACAAAAATGGGGGTCATGGACAAAATGGGGTCATATGGACAAATGTGGTCATGGCAAAAAGGGTTCATGGACACAAAAGGGGTCATGGGGTCATGGACAAAACAGGGATCCTGGACACGAAGGGCCATGTGGTCATGGACAAAAAAGGGAAAGGGTCATGGACAATTGAGGGCCATGGGTCATGGACAAAAGGTGTCATGGAAAAAAGGGGAAATGGGTCATGGATAAAAGGGGGTCATTGTCCCAATGGACAAAAAGGTCATAGAGAAAAAGGGGGCCAGAGGTCCTGGAAAAAATAGGGAAAAGGTCATGACAAAATGGGTCATGACAAGACTGGGCCATGGGGTTCATGAACAAAAGGGGAAGAGGTCTTGCACAAAAAAGGGGTCATGGTCATGACCCAAAAAGGGTAATGGGTATTGAAAAAAGGGGTTGCGGTCATTGACAAGGGGAGGTCAAGGGGTCATGGTGCAAGAACACATGGACTAGGGGTCGTGGGGTAAAAAAGGGTCAGGACCAGAAGGGGGTCGTGGGGTCAATGACAAAAGGAGGTCGTGGGGTCATGGAAAAAAAGGGGTCGTGGGGGCATGTACACAAAGGGGGTCGTGGGGTCATGGACAAAAAGGGGGTCTTGGGGTCCCATGTACAAAAAGGGGTCAGGACCAAGGTGTCGTGGGTTCATGGACAGAAGCGGTCGTCGGTCATGGACAAAAGGGGTCCATGGTGTCATGACAAAAGGGGTCATGGTGTCATGGACAAAAGAGGGTCGTTTGGGTCCATGGACAAAAAGGGGGTCAGGACAAAAAAGGGGGTCGTTGGGGTCATGACAAAAAGGGGTCATGGACAGAAGGGGGTCGTGGTTTCATGGACCAAAAGGGGGTCACGGACAAAAAGGGTCGTAGGCGTCAAAAAGGTCATGGACAAAAAAAGGGGTCGTGGGATCTGGACAAAAAGGGGGTCTTGTGGTCATGGACAAAAAGGGGTCGTGGGTTTTCTTGGACAAAAAGGGGGTCGGTAGGGTCATTAAAAAGGAAGGGTGGGTCGGTGGGGCCATTG
>JAMKCH010029513.1:0-17241 GCA_023653785.1 Ophioderma brevispina
CTCTGACACAACTCACATCATCCCACCATCCCTATCTCTCCACTAATCATCTCGCACTCACCCTCGGAGACCAACCGCCTTTCATTTTTTCATTTCCTTATTGTGCCTTCACCACTTCTTCCCGTCTGACCCTCTTACTTAATTTTCCACCAATCATCCTCTACCTTCTGATCCCCCGGGGGGGGGGTGGCACTTGTATTCATAGTGGATATGATCGTGAACAAAAACCGCGTAACAAGGGTGTCCCCCCCCCCCTTTTTTCCAACAGGCGATGTACGCGCGTACATCGTTTAGGGTTCAAAAACACCAATATGGAAAAAAGGGTAAATGTTTTTTCCCTTAAACCCGAGAAATTGTCATGTTGTATCTCTCATTAAGCATGGATCAAAATCGTCCAAGTAATATTGTAATCGGAACATGGGAAGTAAAGAAGCAAAGCAAGATAATAACGGATATATTTACGATTCATACTGCGTACTTGTGGAGGGTATCATAAACAGATAAAAATACTTGTTTTAGGTATATTTATACTTGTTTCTTTGTCGGTAAAAGCTGTTTAAGGGTGCATTTTGAAAGTCCAATGTTCACGCATCTATCCACTCTTTGAATACAATGGCCCCCCAGGTTTCTGAATCCCACGCATTCTCCTCATTCAAAACGATTCTCCTCCATAATGCCTCTTTCCAGGACTCTGGCCTGCTATCTTTCCTCCCTGAAATTCACTTCCATCACCTTTCTCTCAATAAATCTTACATCTCTTTCCCCCCTTCCAAACATACACTTTCCATCCTTTTTCAATTGGGCCTTCACTATCTTATACATCTTGTTTGGATTTCTCTCTCAACTCCTCATGGCCCCTTCTTTGCCTCCTCCTTCATAGCCCTTCCAACCCTTTCTTTGCTCGCTTCTTAGCCTCTTATAGCTTAACCTTATTCTCTTCCGTACCAGTTTTTCTCATATCCTTAAATCAGCAAAGCAAATCCTTCTTTCCTCGCTAGAGCCCAATCGCCTCCCTCACAATGTCATCATTCCACCGCCCTGTATCTCTCCTGTCTCTCCTAACCTTTTTGTTTTCCACACACTTCAATCACATTGCCTGTAACACCCATACTTTAAAGCACCCTCCCAAAATCGACACAGATCATTCCCCACAAGCTCCCCTACGCCATCTCAAAATTCTTTCTTGTCTCTTCTTCTTTCAGCTGCCATCCTTTCCCGCTTTCCCCTCTCTTATGTAACAAATATAAGATTAGTACTGTAGCATTCAGATGCCTATTAGACCATTGTTAGATTTATATGAAAAGACCTAAGAATGAAAATGACAAGTAAAATCAGATGAATAATGAAATCGGACCCCCGTCCACCTTTAAAATCTCCAACAGGAAAACTAAGAATCAAAATTCCACCATCAACACGCAATTTAATGGAAGATTCATACTTTGACACTACTCTTTTCGTTTTCATTTTGTGGTACTTTTCAATTTTAAAAAAAAAGTATACAGCCTTATCCTTTTAGATTATTCCGCCAAATTTCGAATATTTTGACTCTTTTGGTGGATCACATATGGAAGAACAGAGCAATACTTAATTTTTCCTCTGAATGTATCTGATCAATTTGAAATTAAATAAACAAAACAACAATCCACTGATGGGTCCCTTTTGTCATTATTAGTAGATCTTAACGAGCTTTTATATCCGTTTTTACGAGTTTCAACGATTATTGCTTGATATGCGCAACAAACGCAATTGCCATTTTTAAATTTCGGGAAAAATACTGAGTGTGGCTTTAAACCACGAACTGGAGTTCTATACTATAACTACGTATTCGGTATGATGTAGCAAACAAGGGCCCAAGTATATCAATGGCCCATTATACTTCCGGTTAGTGTATGACACCAATCCACAATAAACGTATACGATCACCCGTTTGGATATTATCAAAGAATTCCGCGTGTATTATTTCTGTAAACTCAATTTAATACATACTGGTATAGCAATAAGTCAATCCGTTAAGAGACTCGTATAAAATTATATTGGCATAGCATGTTACCCTACCTTTACGTTTGATGTAACAGTAAGATATAAACACAAAATATGGCGTCTCAGATGACACTGTTATAAATGGTCGGTTAATAACGCTGTGTTGTCACAAACAAATAACACACCACCCACCGACAAACCGTTTCGAAAATGCAATCAACCGCAAGTGGTTTTTTTAATTCATTATTTTTTTCTCTCTTGTCTGTTAAGCGAGGCCAAGTTCATCTCAATGCACACTGAAAGTACTGCATTATTGCAACATACTTCCTTGTGTACATTTGTAATAACGATTGTCAGTTTTATTTAAACAACTTTTCGTAAATGTGTCCGTTTTATTTCATCAAAACATGGTTTTTAATAAAACTAACTCCGATAAAACTGCAAAAATTAATTATAAAATCCATATGTGTGTCCATGCTTTAAATTTAATCCATATTATACGTATTTCGATAACGAGACAGCATGTAAAAAAACGTCGATAGTTGCTTAAAGATGCATTTCGTGATCATAGCATAATACTTTGATATCCTCAAGAAAAGGTTATTTTCAAAATTTCAGTTGATTCTGATGGTGCGTGTATGAGTGATAGTTATATCGCGCTGCCCCGTTATGGTAGGCCATTGTAATTTCTCTCCGTTTTAAAATACAAAATTACGAATTTCTTCTAGAGTAGATCGAATTTGCATGTAAGATTAGGCACACATACTATACCTGAGCCAACAGTACACAGTTCAGATGATAAATCTCTATGAGGTAAATCGGGGGAACAAGGTTGTGGACCACGAAATGCCCCTTTAATGTTGTATCAAAAAATAATTATAATTTATCATACTGTACATGAATTCGATTATCTTACGTGTCGAATATGTTGTGTGTTCATGCAGTGTTAATTTACAGTGCCATGCACGTACTAGTCAATTATTATTTGGACAAGTTCCAAAAATACACGGACATCAGCATACAGACTGAAGTGTAACACTATATTATATATATATATATATATATATATATATATATATATATATATATATATATATATATATATATATATATATATATAAAAAAAAAAAAAAAAAAAATTTCGCATTTCACATACAGATCTATCTGGCCAATTCGGCATACGGAATTTCACATACTGTCTTATCTTCGTCCTATCTACCGTACGAGCGTTCTCCTCACATAAAACGTGTTTCACATACTGTATTATCTGTGTCGTATCAACAGTGTGAGCGTCCTCTTCCACAGGGAACGAATTTCACATACTGTCTTATCTTCGTCCTATCTACAGTGCGAGCGTTCTCCTGCACATAAAAACGATTTTCACATACTGTCTTATCTGCGGCTTATCCGCAAATCGGGAGCAGAAATCAAAATATCGAATTTCACATAGAGATCTATGACTTTGGAGACATATTTAGAGTATAAAACATGATATAATCTTATTAAAATCAACTTTAAAACAAAGTTTAAAGTCTCTTCTAAGTATTATTTGCCATAAAATAATTATAAACGGGCTAAATGTTGTACATGAAAGAAGTTTTTCCCAGAAAGATCTTCAATCGCAATTTTATCGGAAACGGTGTTTTGTCAGATAAGACAGTATGTGATGTGACGATTGTTTTTTTCAATGGAACCTACAAATTTAACGTTTATAAATGTCCCCACAGTCTGTTATCCTCGTAAATTTTGATAAAAGAACCCCACAACTTTAGCTTGCTGCAGGCCCTCAATAGGAAAAGATAAGAGTAAGTGCTTTAAGTTAGATGATCCGCAGCGGCGCTGTTGTGCGGAGTTACCCGTATACCGCAAATCGAAAGTGCATAGACCTCATATGCAGCAGCAGTTCTACCACAGTGCCCATCACAGTGGTAAGACGGGGACAACGGATTTGGAGGAGCCGGGTATTTTCTTGTGTATTATTGTCCACAAATTACTGTCCAAATGTTATCCATAGATCTCTGCCTACAATTTAATTTCCATACGTCACGTACTACTTATGCATAGTCATGTCATAATAAAAAATGTGATCTCTTTGGAAAGGTCAGTCCTGTTGCCAATCGCGCGAAGACCGCACGGATGGTCATGTAATTGCCCAATCAGCGCAACGGTCCACTGCGTGATCTATGTTACGAGCATGATCGCTTCACCCCAGGGATGTAGCTGGAAACCGTCAGTTTGCGTCTAACTAAGGTATTGACGTTGTGATGTTAGTATGACGACAAGGTACGAAGGTCGGTTTGTTTGAATAACATACTTGAGAAATAATTTACCAAGTCACGTGCGTCATTCAGAAGGAGCGCCAGGTTCGCCCCGTGACAACTTACCCGCGATTTCCGCCGGGGCGCTAGAGGGCCGCGTTTTCCCGATACAAATTGGGTGTTCAGAAGTGGATCCTAAATTGACGAAGTGAGAGGCGTGAGTGAAGAAGGAAGGTGGACGTAAGCGACGGAGGAGTTGATGTGTGCGACGAAGTAGAGTAGTTGTGCGCTGGGAGCGCTCGGTATCACGGACGTTGGGTGACGAAAGCGACGAAGGATTGTATGTGCGCCGGAGGCGACGTTCGAGTGGTTGTGTGCGACGAAGTAGTTGTGATAACGTACTGCTACGGGATCAACGCGTACGTTGGGGAATAAGTGTCTGGGACGTTGGCGGGTGGGTTGTGTGCGACGGAGGCGAAATCGTCGGAGGGTGTAGCGAGAAGAGCAAGGAGTAGGGCTGCGGTACTGCTACGAGGTTTCAACGGCTACTTAAGTGACGAACGAAAAGAGTTGTGTGCGACGGATGGTGTGTGAGACGAAATAGTGGTGCTGAGGTATGCTACGGGGAATAAACGGAGACTAGAAGACGTAAGCGTGCAGCCGGAGATCGTGGGAGAAGTGAGAGAGTGACAATGGAGGGAGGCACGAAGGAAGGCGGTGGGTGGTGGGAGACCTGGTCGTGACGATTTGGATGGTGTCGTGAGCGGTGGCTTTAGGTGAGGACGTTGGGTCGGGCAGCGATGATTCTGGGGCCAGGTCGGTGTAAGGAGCATAGTGGACAATAGTGAAGGTGAGGTGGAGAGACATGTTTATGGGATGAGGACCGGGAGTCACGGATGAGTACTGGACTGGTCCGATGTTACCGGCGATGGAATACGGTTCCAGGGGGCAGATAAAGAGGGGTGATCGACCTCAGAGGCGTTCTAGCGGGGAGAGATATAGATTCATTTGTAGAGCAGTGGAACAGACGCCTGATTGAGACGAGAGATGGCAAAGACAGGAGAGCGTAGGAGACGACGGAGGTTTTTGAATGAGTGAGACCGGGTACGGCGAGGAGTGGAGGAGTACAATAACGCGCAGCAAGGTGAGAGACGGAGAGGTAGGGAGATAGGGGGCGTCCGACGAGTATATGGCGCCGTGGATCACAGTGGCTAGGGGAGATGTGTTTTATGAAGGGGGGAGGAAAAGGTGCGACAGATGAGGAGTGACGAAGCCAGAGTGATGGGAGGAAGACGGATAAGCGAGGGGGAAGGATACTTCCAGGGTGGGGGCCAGGGCTCTTCCTTAAATATGAGGGTGCGGGGAGTCAGGATGTGCCCAGAGAGCGGGGCGAGGTGAAAGTATGGGGTAGTTACGCCACGGGAGAAAGTTCGAGAGGGGAAGTGAAAGAATCGGCAGGCGGCTAGAGTCCAAGGAAAGTGACAAGACGCCTCAGCCAAGGAAGAGAGAGTTGGGAGAACAAATATCAAAAATGTGCGGGTCGGCCGACGAGGGGGCGGACCGTGGAACAGCAGTGGCCATAGGAGAGCTGGTGTGCGACTGACAGGGCAAGACATGAGAACACTGTACCTTTGCCTAGGAACGGTGGTGGCGAATTAGTTCCTCTTGACAGGATGCGAATGGAAGATGAAATACAGTAGAGGAGTCACTCTCGCTACGTTAGGACGAACAGTGGCCTCGCACGGTTAGTGCCCCACCGCATCTGGAGAGAAGCAGGCGGAAGATGGGGGATATGAAGTTAGACGTCTAGCTAACAGACCGGAACGTATTAGTGACCGGACTTGGTGGAACCTCCTCCGTTGAATAGGGAGAAGAGGGTCACGAGGGCAGCGGAGTTTTGCAGCACGGTATGGAGAGAGGCCGAAATTATGAAAAGAAGGTTTGAAATACGATGGTAAAACGCCCTGGAAGGATTTTCGACTGCATTTCGATGGATGTAGGGATACAATAAATGGACTGATAGGAGGAAGCGACATATCCGCTATTTACTGTTGGCACGGGGGCTGCCATGTCCATTGAGCATTATAACGACGTGAACCCGAAGGAGATGACCCTTGCGAAAATATGGACGTGATGGAGAAGGAGGTCGGGCCGAGGGAGGTGCCGAAAAATACTTTCAAGAATTGCAACGGCGGGAGCAGAGGCAGGAAGAGAGTCTTCAGCTTATATTGGACATAAAAGAGGACTAACGGCCGCTAGCGTTTCCGCAGGACTGTACTGAGAAAGAAGCAATGGTAGAGATGTTGGCAAGGGGGTCTTGAAAAGAGCAATAGAAGATTCAGCTCAACGGAAGATTGTTCAGGGGCGAGCCTGGCACCTTAGAGGAGGCAATCAGACAGGCTCAGGCGATAGATCGTTCCACCGTAGTGAGAAGTCGTGAGGAGGAGTAGGAGTAGACTGGTAAAGACACGATTTTGGTTGAGTCTCAGTCATCCCCGACAGTGGATTTCGCCAAGTTAGAGGCAAAAGATTATGCACGGGAAAGCTAGATGGAAGCATGTGTTGAGGGGCTGAAAAGATCTGTATTAAGAGTATGTCGAGGTCGCCAACGAGACGAGCAGCCAAGAGGCGCAGCGCCCAAGGGGTATCGGAGGACCAGAGCAGTGGAACGGTACAGAGACTGGGAAATATCCCCGCCAGACGCCCACCGCCCCCACCGGACCCCCAGTATGCTTTAATTGTCAGAACCTTGGACAATTCGCCCGAGAATGTAGCGAGACGGTACCGCCAGAGAGGTGTGTGTGTTTCCGTGCGAAAGAGTTAGGTCACACTACAAAGACTTGCTCGGGTACAGGATGTGGTGTGTCTGCAGAGTTCGACAGGAAGGGCACCGTTCCTAATAATTGTCAATATGTCGGGAGGAAACGAGATCGGGCCCAACTCAAGGGCCATGGGAGGACCGGCGGCAAGCAGGGGCCCGCGTCAGTTTTAAACAAAGAACAACGCACTGGGGTGTAGGAGATGGGACGCAAGGAGGTTACAGAGCGCTAAAGTTTTTGCAAATGTTAGAGAAAAAGTAGGGAGATTAGAAGAAGGTGGAGAGCGTAGGTTGTCGACTGAGATGGGAGGGCGACAAACGGCAGATAGTGGTGGGAGACGGGGCAGGAGATGGACGCCGAAGTGATGAGAAGGGGATCAAACGGAGGGGGGCGGTGCATCTTTCGTGATGTGAGGTGATACGAG
The DNA here is from genome assembly GCA_023653785.1 of Ophioderma brevispina. Classification (NCBI taxonomy): domain Eukaryota; kingdom Metazoa; phylum Echinodermata; class Ophiuroidea; order Amphilepidida; family Ophiodermatidae; genus Ophioderma; species Ophioderma brevispina. The sequence continues at coordinate 7,482 of JAMKCH010029513.1, forward strand.
GTCAGAGGCAGAGGATGTGATTGAGTCTGCAAAGGCGGAACATGTAGGTACCGGTGTTGTTACATTAGGTTGTCTGCGTCATTTCTGCTAGACCATGGGACTTCAAATCGCTGTGCCGATGAGGTGACCAGATGATCCGGATGAGAAACGACATAGGCTTCGGTTTTCTAATACACAGCTCATCCAGCCGATGGGCGACAAGGGAAAGGAATAGCAAGTGGGGAATAGCAAGCCTGGAGATAGGGTGGAAAGGGCATTGCCATAAGCTGAATGTGATTGTCGCAGACGTGAGAAAGGGATGTTGGGATGGATTTCCTGAAAAAAACTGGGGCGATAATCGAGATTGGTCAACAGCAGCTCCAGGACGGGAGGTGAAAAAGTACAGATGTCATTCACGCATGAGCTAATTCCAACACTCAAGGTTGTGGCTGCAAAGTGTTAGAAGGATTATAGTGGTACTGGCCGCCACATCCGTTGGATTGCGGCGATTCTGCATGAAGACGACGGCGGGAGTGTGTAGAGTTCCTAGGGTCATTCATGTCGGAAGAGACAGGTGGAGAGGGAAGCTTCCCAAATACCAAGTCGTGCAAGTTCGAGAGCGGCTGGGTGGGGTAGGAGAAGCGTAATGGTGGGCCCGATTTAGATACGGATATGGTGGCAAGCGGTGTATAGTGAAAGTTAAGACTGTGGTGCCAGGTACAATGACTAATGTGTGTGATTTTCTCCGAGAGGTGAAACGAGGCGCTATGCTGGGCAAGGTTGTGCTGGTGGCGGAGAGTGAGGTGGCGGACTAGGATGGTCGGGGGCGAGGGGTCCACTGGTGAATCGGAGGATAGGGTGCATGAACATCTGAGGTATCTGTAGAGCAGCGTATACCCACTTGGGAGAGAGAGAGAGGAGAAAAGTGGCGGAGTTATTAGCGAACTATCAGAGTGTGTTCTCTCGCGGTGAGGTGAGTTTGGTTAGGACGACGAAGGTGAAAGCTACAGTATTGTATACTGGGAGTGCCGGATACGGCAGCCATTGAGAGGTAATCCCGCAGCAGGTGAAGAGGTGGAGCGGCCAAGTGTGAACGAGGTGGACAGAAAGGGCAATAAAGCCTTCGGAGTAGGCTTGGTCTTAGCCCAGTGAGTGTTAGTAGCAAAAGAAGGATGGCTCTAAGCGCCTTGTCTGGACTATCGAAGCGGTTTTTGAATGAGTTCACGATGAAGGACGCGTATCCTTTGTCGCGAATCGATGATTCGTTGGATGCTTCAGGCGCAAAGTACTTTACAACTCCGATTTGGCACTCCGGTTACTGGCAAGTTGAGATGGACACGGACGCTAGAGATTAATCTGCCTTCTCCACCCCCAGCGGACTGATGCTTGGAAACGTCCTTAATAGTGGGCCTTTGCCAATGCGCTCAAACGATTTGAAAAGATTGATGGATAGGTGGTGGCCCGGTGAGAATGGGAGGAAGCTCCTGTTTAGTAGAACGACGTGATTGTGTCGGTCAGTACCGGTCGGAAGTCAGTACGATTGGTTAGAGGAGGTTTGCGAGGTTCGAGGAGCGGGTGAAACAAGCCCTCAAAAGCTGTCACCTATTTCAAACAGGAGGGGGGGGGGTATTGGGCCAGTAGTCGTAGTATATGAAAGCGGGGTTTATTCATACGGATCCGTCCAAGATAGAAGCCAGTTCCGGATTGGCCGACGCCAAAGCCGCCCACGCAGGTGCGTAGTTCTTCCGGGAATGGCGTCGTACTATCGTCGGTTATCCGTGGATTTGCTGCTATCGCGGCACCTCTCCAGCGGCTGACAGAGAAGAAGTGGGTGTTTGAATGGACGAGCGAATGTGACGATGCGTTCAACACGGTGAAAGAGTTGTTGCTGATCAGCTCCAATTTTGGTCTTACCCGCGGCCCAGAGGGGCATTCATCTTGAGACACTGAAGCCAGAATTTGCAATGGGGGCGCGTACTGTCACAAGAGCGGATGGCGAGGAGGAGGGTTACTAGCTTATGGCACGCATGTCATTGTCCCGCGGCCAGAGCGAAACTACTGTGTTGTGTAACGAGAAGAGAGCTTTGTGCTGTGTTGTATTTCCTCAAAAATGTATCGTCAACTACCTAGAGGGAGCAAGGTGAAATTGAGAACGGACCACGCGGTCGCTAGGGGTTGGTGTAACGTCAAAACCTGAGGGTCAGCTAGGGCCCCGGGGAAAGAGGCTTGAGGTGCTGCCAGTTTCAACACCGATTGGAGACTTTTGGAGTACGACCGGGAAGACGCCACTCTAACGCAGACGGGCTGTCAAGAAACCCTGTGACATGCGGGAGGTGGATGGAGGCTAAGAATGTCCAAAATGCGGAGGCTGAGCGAGGCGGAAGCAGAGGAGATCCAGAGGACGTGTGAGATCGGGTGCCGAACAGAACGGGCTGGAAGGGACGGGACAGTGGAGGGCTATCGAGGGTCCTTGGTCGGAAGGGTCGTGGATGGAGTTGCAACCCCGAGGGCGGGACCGGGAGTGTGCAGGAGATGAAGTGCATGGTGGCCGCAGTACTCGTTCTGAGGGCGTCTGGGGGCTAGGTCAGAAGAGTCGAGAAAACAAAGGACGGCAAGCTGGAGAGGATAGAAAACCGAGAACTCTTCGTCTTCTCCGTTTTCACTCTGGCCCTTGCTCAACCAGGGCTTCCCCCGTAGTGGTTGAGTCGTAATTACTATACTACCGGAGATCACACTAGAGATGATACGTGAGGCGCAGTTGGCAGACGAGACCATGGCTCTGTCCTGAGGAGAAAGGCGAGGCGGAGGGGTAGACCCAGTGGAAAGATGTCTCTGCCTTGTCGTCTGCATTGAACACGTATGGGGCCTAGTGGGACTAGGTGGCAGTGAAGAGAGGAATTCTGGTGAAGAGATGGGAGAGTGGAGAGGGGCAGACTATTAAGTGGTCGTGCTACCAAGGTCAATGCGGAAGCGAGTGCGAGATGAACTGCATGGCATCGAAGGCAGGAGCGCACTTGGGTCGGAACAAGACCCTACCAACGGTTCGAGAAAGGTTACTATTGGGTGTGGATGAGTGCCGACGTGAGGTCATATCTACGACTGTGTGAGGTTGCGAGGAGGAAGGGGCACCCAAAACGTCACGAGACCCACTTCAACAGGAAAGGAGAGCTCCTCTAGAAGGGTAGCATTGGAGGTGTGGGCCCTGACCGCGGACGGATGATGGAATGGCATATGTCGGGGTATTACATGTTGACGATGCTGAAATTTGTCATTTTTACGAAATTAAGGAAATGGTACAATAGGCGCGGAGTGTAACTCCAAAAGGGTCATTTTAGGAGTTTAATTGTTCCGACAACCTAATACACCTACAATCAACTCAATGGAAAGATTAGTTTTACTTTCAGAGAAAATGATGTGATGTGGAAATTGTCCAATTGTGGGCGAAGGTGGTTTGTGGGTCATGTTAGCCAAAAAAACATACATTTTTGGGCAAAAAAATGATTTTGAGATATTGGGATTTTTGACATCGGATATATTACATGCCTCATCTATGTAAATAGGTTTCGAACATATATTGCGTCCCAGAAGCTCACAATAAGCTTCTAAAGTTTGTAAAATATACAGTAAGTATAGGCGATATTGGGTGCAAATATGCGTTTTGCTCAAATTCATGTTTCAAAACCTGAAAAATAGTTAAACTTTTAGCTAAGCATTCAAAATATGCATGTTTTATTATCCAAATTGAGCTGAAAATATATTAAGATATCATTGGCTTTCAGATTAGGTATGATGTAGAACTGTTAATGTGAGCCAAAGGTGGTTTTTGGGTCATTTTAGCAAAAAAACATACATTTTTGGGCAAAAAATGATTTTTGAGATATTGGTATTTTTGACATCTACATTACATTCCCCATCTATGTAAATAGGTTTCGAACATATTTGCGTCCCAGAAGCTCACAATAAGCTTCTAAAGTTTGTAAAATATACAGTAAGTATAGGCGATATTGGGTGAAAATATAGGTTTTTCTCAAATTCATGTTTCTAAAACCTGAAATTTTTAGTTAGCATTTAGCATTTAGTTTAGCGTTTGTGTTTTATGGTCTAAATTCAGCTGAAAATCATTCAGCTACCATAGGCATTCAGATTAGGTATGATGTGGAACTGCCAATATGAGCAAAAGGTGATTTTTGGGTAATTTTAGTCAAAAACATACATTTTTGAGTAAAAAAATGATTTTTGAGATAATGATATTTTTGACATCTATATAATATGCCCAATCTATATAAGTAGGTTTCAGAACTATTTTGTGTCCCAGAAGCTCACAATAAACTTCTAAAGTTTACAAAATATACAGTAAGTATAGGCGATATTGAGTGAAAATATACGTTTTTCTGAAATTTAGGCTTCTAAAACCTGAATAATAGTTAAACTTTAGCTACACATTCAAAACATCATGTTTTATGCTCTAAATTAAACCGTGATTCTTTGAAATTTGAGATGATCTTGTGAAATGTCATTCAATTCTCCAAATTCCTCAAAGATTTTTTTGTATCATTTCTCAAGACTCAGTCAAACCCTATATGTGATTTTAAGAAATCCTGTGCAATTTTACAAATTCGTATGGGATTGGATGTAATTTGTTACGATTTTATGGAAACTGTGTGCGATTTAACAAAATCTTGTGCGATTTAACAGAACCTTGTGTGATTTAACATAATCTTGTGCGATTTAACATAATTCTGTGCAATTTAGGAAAATCATTGGCGAGTTTTTCCAATTTTATTGCAGTTTGATTGAATTTTGTGATTTAGCAGAATCTTGTGTGATTTTTACGTTATCTTATAAAATCTTGCGATTAAAAAAAAAATTATGCTTTTGCAAAATAATGGCACAATACTTTTTAAAATTTTGTCAATGTTTGGCATTTTCCCACTTTACCCCAGATAAAATGCCATTCAGAGGGTCACAACATACATACATTTACTATAACCACTGTAACAGGGATATTATACATCTTGAATCAAAATCTGTGGAAGTAGAAAGTATTATAGTTACCTTACCTTGTCAGTTGTTATGTTGTTTCTTGGCAGTACTATACTTTTGTGCATGAGATTTCACATGACTTATTTGTCCATATTCTATGCCAGTTTGGCTTGCAAAATTTCTATGCAAGTCTTCTATCAAAGTATCTAACGTATGTTGGAGACCTGGATGAGTAACTTTGTTAACCTAACACCCGGGCCCATAAACAGATTTTTTTTTAGTGGGCGATTTTTGTTCAAAAGGGGACTTGCCTAAATTTGCCTCCTCGGGGGGGGGGGGGGGGGGAGTTTTTTTTTTTTTTTTTTTTTTTTTTTTTTTTTTTTTTTTTTTTTTTTTTACCAAAATGTGAACCCTTTTGGGGGGGAAAATATTATCTTTGGGGCAGAAAACCCTAATATTCTCGCTCCGCTCGCAAAATCCTTTTTTTTTTCCTTTTGGAGCTCTTTTAGGGTTTTGCCTTTTTCAAATTGTATTTTTCATATTTTCATATTTTAGAATTCTTTTGTCGTATTGTCTTTTCAAAGATGAATTCTGTTTGGATAATTACATCATCATCATGTTTGAGCATGCTTGCAAATCACCTTTTACTAAGTTAGAAGCTGCTCATTCACTAATGATACTGAGAAGGATGCGCAGTGTGCGGCAGCCAACCAAATCACAGACAGCCAATACATAGAAATGCATCAAAATTGGGCTCATTTTAAACACATTTCATTTATTTTGACTTACTAAGAAAATTTGTATTTTAGACAAAAAATGCCTCAGAGATAGAAAGAGATAGAAAATTTCATTAAAAAAATAAAAGCGATCCCAAATCGATATTTTTTAAATAATAATTTGACAGTCAAATATGGTTTGCAACTGTTTTGACTATACCATTTGGCCCGATATGAACCAACTGACTTACACAATTTGTATACATACCAAAATAATATAATTTTAGTTATCATGTAAAATACATAATCATGAATGTAATATTTTCTCGCACTAACTTCTTTAGTGAAGAAGTGTGTAACATCATATAAATACCAATATCTTTAAAAAAAAAAGGATTTCACATACATCTGAAGTCCCGGAAAGGGGGGAGGGGTCACTGTCCATTGAAAAGGGGATATCATGCAAGACCAAAGAAACACGTAAAAAGGGTATTTTTTCAAGATTGTGCACGATACGTACGTAACGTGAAAAGGGCAGCAAAAATACTGAAATGTGGAAAAAGGGTATACGGTACCTTTCACACTTGAACCGGGACTTGAACTTACATGATTAGGATCCGATTTGTGAACCTTGATTTTGTATCGTATTCGGTCATTATTTATGTTGCGAAGTTAATAAGTATCATACCAGACTACCAGAAGAGAAAAACATAATTAATAGAAAGTCAATTAACAATAATCATATTTAGGCATTTGTCAAATAGTGCCATACTGTTAAGGGTAGGATTTTAAACTGGCCATTACGTTTTGAAAACCGTGGTTCCGCGCATGTGATTAACACTTGGTCAATGGTCAATGACCCCCGGGGTCTGAAGCATAAATATGGACATTTTGAAAAGGTTAAACTTAAAGGTGGTTCCCATTGTTCGATTTAGGGTGTATTGTGTTCTCTACTTGATTGATATGAGAGCCTGACCCCGGCACTACCCTGCACATACATCCCCATCAAGTACTCGTGGGGGAAACAAACTTGCGGTTTTGATGGTGGACGCAATAATGCCATGTTGCAAAGCCCTATTCAATACGTGCTAATAAAGTGGTTAAACCACTTAAAAAACGCGGTTTTTTGTTTATACTCTCGGTGAGAATGAAGGATTCGAGGGTCAAAAATTTCAGGACGACAGGCCTGTCATTGATATATCAAAATCGATACTACTTCAGGGGTTAAACTCGGGGGGGGGGGGGGTCCCACAGACCGATCGGAACAAGCCCCTTTAAGTCTGTTACTTTCACGTAACATGAGAAAACCACACATTTCCAGTCAATAGCACCTATATAGTTTTAAAAATTACTAAATAGAGATAAAGCATGTTATTAGATGTCAAAAAACCATTATCTCCAAAAATGACTTTTTCATATTATTCACTCCAAAATTGAGGTTTTGACTAAAATGGCCCAAAATACCTCAGTCAACCTTGCCATGTGTAAATTCAACCTAAATGAATGGTATTGCAAGTATTTATAGCTGAATTTAGAACATAAAACATGATGTTTTGAATGCATAGCTAACGTTTTTATCTTATAGTGGTTTTGGAATTCATAAATTTGAGCCAATTGCACGATTTTCAGTCAATATGTCCTTATTACGTACTATATTATTTTGGCAAATTTAGAAGCTTATTGTGAGCTTCTGGACACAATATAGTTCTGAAACCCCTACTTACCTAGAGGGGCATTGTTATATAGATGTCAAAAATACCATATCTTAACAAAATCATTTTTTACCCAAAAATGTATGTTTTTTTTAAACAATGGACCCAAAATCACCTTTGGTTCATATTGGCTGTACCACATCATACCTAATCTGAATGCCATTGGTTGAGGTCAATTATTTTCAGCTCATTAGAAAAACAATAAAACACAGACGTTTGAATCCTAAGCTGAAAGTTTAACAGTCGGGGGGTTCAATATTATAGCTGAAGGGCCAGGAGAATGCGAACATGTTTTTGAATTGAAAGTTCCCTACTTGATGGCCGCCAACTTACACCAAAATTTTGTTGACCCTCTTATATTTTAGAGCAAGTCAAGGGCCAAAATCAATGGTTGGTGGGCCGGATTTGGCCCGCGGCCCCCCCCCCGCTATTGAGAACCACTTGCTTCATGCTTCTAACACCTGAAAAATAGCCTATTTTTCAGGTTGTTAGAAGCAGAATTGAGGAAAAACGTATTTTTCACGCAACATTATCGCCTATACTTACTGTAATTTTGTAAAATTGAGAAGCTTATTGTGAGCTTTTGGGACACAATATCGTTCTGAAACCTTCTTACATAGATGGGACATGCTATATAGATGTCAAACATATCAATACCCCAAAAATCATTTTTTAACCAAAAATGTATGGTTTTGACTAAAATGACCCAAAATAACCTTTGGCTCATATTGGCAGTACCACATCATACCTAATCTGAATGTCAATGGTAGATCAAGTATTTTCGGCTCAATTTAGAGCATAAAATACAGACGTTTTGATGCTAAGCTAAAAGTTTAACTATTTTTCAGGTGTTAGAAACATGAATTTGAGAAAAACGTAGATTTTCACCCACTATCGCCTATACTTACTGTATATTTTGTAAACTTTTGAAGCTTATTGTGTGCTTTTGAGACACAATATAGTTCTGAAACCTACTTACATAGATGGGACATAGATGTCAAAAATACCAATATTTCAAAAATCATATTTTTGCCCAAAAATGTATGTTTTTGGCTAAAATGACCCAAAAACCACCTTCGGCCCACATTGGCAATTTCACATCATGCCTAATCTGAAAGTAGACATAATAAGCTTTCCATTAACGTATGATGTAGGTGTATGTAGGGAGGGACTATTAAATCGACTAAATTGTTGATGCTGCTACTCGCCTATAAATACCAAAATCTTCAAACATGCCAAGTGCCGAACCTTGCAAGTACTTCATTAATTAATAATCTTAATTAGAAATTTTGCAATTTTGACGTATGTTGCATAACAGGGACTTTGGTGTATTACATAGTGACGGATGTTGAACCCTCTGTCAAAGAAGTGTATATTGTTAGTAAATTATTCTCATCTTAAATTTATAACTGACACAAGCAAAATATGAAATTAATTTATAATTATCGATATTAGTAGAAATTTATATTATATTAACAGTTCAAAGTGGTGAATCGCGGCCATCCACTCAACATCCGTCATTATGTAATAAACCAAATTGAGCAGATGACGCACGTTGGTTTGACGGATGTTCAGAAAACGCCGATTGAAAAAAAAAAAAAAAAAAAAACGGATATGATGGTTAACTTTTCCAATGTATTACATCCATTTTATCAAGTAAGAATTCAAGAATATTAGCTAAAATAAATTTTCAGTTGTTGATTTCGTTTCTTAATCGGATTTGATTGTTTGAATCATATGTGGGGATGTGTACGGCCCCTCTAGAATTCGCGATTTTTCAAATGCGATTTTCTCAGAAACAAAAATTCGTATTCTGTTTAACATCCGTCACTATGTAATACACCCGACGATATATCCTAGTTGTTGGCGATTACTGGACACGTTGGATGGAGGCATATGCCATAAGAGATCAGTGTGCCGAGACAGTCGCAGCGAAGTTGGTGGATGAGTTCGTCTGTCGGTTTGGAGTTCCGAAGGAACTCCATTCCGACTAGGGCCGTAACTTCGAGTCGAAGGTGTTCAGAGAGATGTGTCGGATATTGGGGATTGAGAAGACCCGCACGACCCCGTACAACCCCAAGTCCGATGGCCTTATCGAGCGTTACAACCGGACTATTGCCAATGCCGTGTCGCTCATGATTCAACCGTTCCAGAATCAGAAGGACTGGGACCAGTATCTCTCATATGTGGGCTTCGCTTATCGTTCAAGTGTTCAAGAGTCGACCGGCGAGAGCCCAAATATGATGATGTTGGGACGAGAAGTAAGTGTTCCCGTTGACTTGGTGGTTGGTGCGGTACCAGATGAAGGAGAATGCGAAACAGACTATGCGGAGGAGTTGAGAGAGCGTATTAGGGAAATTCATGAGAGGG